>NW_024121122.1:17689909-17808236 GCF_016745375.1 Pimephales promelas
ATTATTATTATTATTCTTCTTCCGCAATGGAAGTCTATGGCAGCCCTATGAACCGTAAGTAGGAAATGTTGAAATTTGGCACACTTGTAGTGATGGTAATTAATTAGTAATTGGTCCAATTTTTGACCCTCTAGGACCAACTCTATAGCGCCACCACCAGTTCAAAAATTCAACATTGAAATGGTTATAACTTTTGAACCCTTTGCTCTAGAGACATGAAACTTAGTACACCTGATTCCTCTCATCATGCTGATCACAACCAATACCTTACATTAAGACCCCGCCCATTACAGTAGAGGCCATTTTGAAATGTACAGTATTCAGTTTTTTCCCTACTCCTCCTTCAAATTTTGTCCAATTCTGTCCAAAATTTGCTCAAATGATCTTCGGACTGAGCCGCACAGAAATGACTGAACAGATTTTTTTTATTCATCTTTGTTCAAAAGTTATGGTGTCGCAAACTTAACGAGGTCCACCCAAAATTGGCTAAGAGGCTGTATCTCGGCCAAAATTGAATCAATCGAAACGAAAATTGGTACGCTTCATCGGAAGCATGTTCTGAGGATCCATACCAAAGTTGGGAATAGCGCCACCTACGGGTCATGAGATATGAAAAATGGCTATTTTGGCCAATAACTTTTGAACAGTTTTTCAGAAAATCATAAATGTGGTATCTATGGATTCTTTGGATTATGCCGAATCCGTGGATATCGATTTTGCCATGATGGGCTATACCTCGTGTCCGCCATTTTGAATTTTGTCATAATTTGCAATATCTTTAAACCTCTTTGAAATTTCTTGACCAAATTGGGCATGGATCATCATTAGCATGCCCTGAAGGTACATGAGAAGTTTTATCACAGCGCCACCTAGTGTTCCCAAGTTATAAGGTTTTTTGTAAAGATGCTTATAACTTTTGCAAATATTGTTCAAAATGTAATTTCTTCATGTCAATATGTTCCTTGGCTTATAACGATTCCACCGATGTCTCATTTTTCATTTTCCAACAATGTGACTGTCCGCCATATTGGAGCAAATGAAAAACCATTTTTTCGCTACTCCTCCTGCAAATCTTGCTCGAATTTGTTTAAAATTTTGTCAGATAATCTTTGGACCGAGCCGCACAGAAATGACTGAACAGATTTTTGATATTCGCTATCGTTTGAGAGATATTTGCCTCCAAAGTTGACCTAGCCTGTGTTTGTTGACTTATGCTAGTTAGCTTAGCATAATAATTGTTTAGCATGCTAACCAGGTGCAATTCTTTTGAATGCGGCTCTTCAGCTATCAGGATAACCATTAGCTACGTTAGCATTGAGCTAGCTTAGCATGCTAATTGCGTTAACATGATTTTGTGTGCTTATTCTTATACTGAAGGATCTCCTCTGCAGCTCAGTTATTTGCGTCTTCTGTGTGGCGCAAGCTGCTAAACCACGTGTCACGAATCCCGAACCATTGCGGTCGTGGGTTCGAATCCTGTGTGGCACATGCCCAGACCGCAAGAGGTACTGTGGCCTTAAGTGGTGGAAAAGTTGTTTCAGTTCTAGACATGGTGTCTGTCTGAGAAAGGACTTCCAAAAATATAACATGCAGCAAATTTATATATTAAAAAAATCTTAATTTTGAGGTTATTTTCACTTGTACTACTGACCCAACAGTTTTTTTTTTCCAAATGTCGGAGTTGCTGCTGCTTCCGGGCTTGGCCCCTGCATTGCTGCTTGCAGCTATATTATTATTAATTATTCTTCTTCCGCCAATGGAAGTCTATGGCAGCCCTATGAACCGTAAGTAGGAAAATGTTGAAATTTGGCACACTTGTAGTGATGGTAATTATTAGTAATTGGTCCAATTTTTGACCCTCTAGGACCAACTCTATAGCGCCACCACCAGTTCAAAAATTCAACATTGAAATGGTTATAACTTTTGAACCCTTTGCTCTAGAGACATGAAACTTAGTACACCTGATTCCTCTCATCATGCTGATCACAACCAATACCTTACATTAAGACCCCGCCCATTACAGTAGAGGCCATTTTGAAATGTACAGTATTCAGTTTTTTCCCTACTCCTCCTTCAAATTTTGTCCAATTCTGTCCAAAATTTGCTCAAATGATCTTCGGACTGAGCCGCACAGAAATGACTGAACAGATTTTTTTTATTCATCTTTGTTCAAAAGTTATGGTGTCGCAAACTTAACGAGGTCCACCCAAAATTGGCTAAGAGGCTGTATCTCGGCCAAAATTGAATCAATCGAAACGAAAATTGGTACGCTTCATCGGAAGCATGTTCTGAGGTTCCATACCAAAGTTGGGAATAGCGCCACCTACGGGTCATGAGATATGAAAATTGCTATTTTGGCCAATAACTTTTGAACAGTTTTTCAGAAAATCATAAATGTGGTATCTATGGATTCTTTGGATCATGCCGAATCCGTGGATATCGATTTTGCCATGATGGGCTATACCTCGTGTCCGCCATTTTGAATTTTGTCATAATTTGCAATATCTTTAAACCTCTTTGAAATTTCTTGACCAAATTGGGCATGGATCATCATTAGCATGCCCTGAAGGTACATGAGAAGTTTTATCACAGCGCCACCTAGTGTTCCCAAGTTATAAGGTTTTTTGTAAAGATGCTTATAACTTTTGCAAATATTGTTCAAAATGTAATTTCTTCATGTCAATATGTTCCTTGGCTTATAACGATTCCACCGATGTCTCATTTTTCATTTTCCAACAATGTGACTGTCCGCCATATTGGAGCAAATGAAAAACCATTTTTTCGCTACTCCTCCTGCAAATCTTGCTCGAATTTGTTTAAAATTTTGTCAGATAATCTTTGGACCGAGCCGCACAGAAATGACTGAACAGATTTTTGATATTCGCTATCGTTTGAGAGATATTTGCCTCCAAAGTTGACCTAGCCTGTGTTTGTTGACTTATGCTAGTTAGCTTAGCATAATAATTGTTTAGCATGCTAACCAGGTGCAATTCTTTTGAATGCGGCTCTTCAGCTATCAGGATAACCATTAGCTACGTTAGCATTGAGCTAGCTTAGCATGCTAATTGCGTTAACATGATTTTGTGTGCTTATTCTTATACTGAAGGATCTCCTCTGCAGCTCAGTTATTTGCGTCTTCTGTGTGGCGCAAGCTGCTAAACCACGTGTCACGAATCCCGAACCATTGCGGTCGTGGGTTCGAATCCTGTGTGGCACATGCCCAGACCGCAAGAGGTACTGTGGCCTTAAGTGGTGGAAAAGTTGTTTCAGTTCTAGACATGGTGTCTGTCTGAGAAAGGACTTCCAAAAATATAACATGCAGCAAATTTATATATTAAAAAATCTTAATTTTGAGGTTATTTTCACTTGTACTACTGACCCAACAGTTTTTTTTTTCCAAATGTCGGAGTTGCTGCTGCTTCCGGGCTTGGCCCCTGCATTGCTGCTTGCAGCTATATTTAGGGGCCAAGCCCCGAAGGGGATAGCCCCTATTGTATCTGTTAGTTTTCTTATTATTATTATTATTCTTCTTCCGCCAATGGAAGTCTATGGCAGCCCTATGAACCGTAAGTAGGAAAATGTTGAAATTTGGCACACTTGTAGTGATGGTAATTATTAGTAATTGGTCCAATTTTTGACCCTCTAGGACCAACTCTATAGCGCCACCACCAGTTCAAAAATTCAACATTGAAATGGTTATAACTTTTGAACCCTTTGCTCTAGAGACATGAAACTTAGTACACCTGATTCCTCTCATCATGCTGATCACAACCAATACCTTACATTAAGACCCCGCCCATTACAGTAGAGGCCATTTTGAAATGTACAGTATTCAGTTTTTTCCCTACTCCTCCTTCAAATTTTGTCCAATTCTGTCCAAAATTTGCTCAAATGATCTTCGGACTGAGCCGCACAGAAATGACTGAACAGATTTTTTTTATTCATCTTTGTTCAAAAGTTATGGTGTCGCAAACTTAACGAGGTCCACCCAAAATTGCCTAAGAGGCTGTATCTCGGCCAAAATTGAATCAATCGAAACGAAAATTGGTACGCTTCATCGGAAGCATGTTCTGAGGATCCATACCAAAGTTGGGAATAGCGCCACCTACGGGTCATGAGATATAAAAAATGGCTATTTTGGCCAATAACTTTTGAACAGTTTTTCAGAAAATCATAAATGTGGTATCTATGGATTCTTTGGATCATGCCGAATCCGTGGATATCGATTTTGCCATGATGGGCTGTACCTCGTGTCCGCCATTTTGAATTTTGTCATAATTTGCAATATCTTTAAACCTCTTTGAAATTTCTTGACCAAATTGGGCATGGATCATCATTAGCATGCCCTGAAGGTACATGAGAAGTTTTATCACAGCGCCACCTAGTGTTCCCAAGTTATAAGGTTTTTTGTAAAGATGCTTATAACTTTTGCAAATATTGTTCAAAATGTAATTTCTTCATATCAATATGTTCCTTGGCTTATAACGATTCCACCGATGTCTCATTTTTCATTTTCCAACAATGTGACTGTCCGCCATATTGGAGCAAATGAAAAACCATTTTTTCGCTACTCCTCCTGCAAATCTTGCTCGAATTTGTTTAAAATTTTGTCAGATAATCTTTGGACCGAGCCGCACAGAAATGACTGAACAGATTTTTGATATTCGCTATCGTTTGAGAGATATTTGCCTCCAAAGTTGACCTAGCCTGTGTTTGTTGACTTATGCTAGTTAGCTTAGCATAATAATTGTTTAGCATGCTAACCAGGTGCAATTCTTTTGAATGCGGCTCTTCAGCTATCAGGATAACCATTAGCTACGTTAGCATTGAGCTAGCTTAGCATGCTAATTGCGTTAACATGATTTTGTGTGCTTATTCTTATACTGAAGGATCTCCTCTGCAGCTCAGTTATTTGCGTCTTCTGTGTGGCGCAAGCTGCTAAACCACGTGTCACGAATCCCGAACCATTGCGGTCGTGGGTTCGAATCCTGTGTGGCACATGCCCAGACCGCAAGAGGTACTGTGGCCTTAAGTGGTGGAAAAGTTGTTTCAGTTCTAGACATGGTGTCTGTCTGAGAAAGGACTTCCAAAAATATAACATGCAGCAAATTTATATATTAAAAAAATCTTAATTTGAGGTTATTTTCACTTGTACTACTGACCCAACAGTTTTTTTTTTTCCAAATGTCGGAGTTGCTGCTGCTTCCGGGCTTGGCCCCTGCATTGCTGCTTGCAGCTATATTAGCAATTGTTATTGTCAAAATAACAATTTGCTCATTCTTCCGCCAATGGAAGTCTATGGCAGCCCTATGAACCGTACATAGGAAAATGATGAAATTTGGCACACTTGTAGTGATGCTAATGAATAGTAATTGGACCAATTTTTGACCCTCTAGGACCAACTCTATAGCGCCACCACCAGTTCAAAAATTCAACATTGAAATGGTTATAACTTTTGAACCCTTTGCTCTAGAGACATGAAACTTAGTACACCTGATTCCTCTCATCATGCTGATCACAACCAATACCGTACATTAAGACCCCGCCCATTACAGTAGTGGCCATTTTGAAATGTACAGTATTCAGTTTTTTCGCTACTCCTCCTTCAAATTTTGTCCAATTTTGTCCAAACATGCGCTCAAATGATCATCAGACTGAGCCGCACAGAAATGACTGAACAGATTTTTTTTTTTTTCATTCTTCAAAAGTTATGCTTTTGCAAACTTAACAAGGTCCACCCAAAATTGGTTAAGAGGCTGTATCTCGGCCAAAGTTTGATCAATCGAAACGAAAATTGGTATGCTTCATCGGAAGCATGTTCTGAGGTTCCATGCCAAAGTTGGGAACAGCGCCACCTATTGTTCCAGAGATATCATTGTTTTTTGAAAAAACGCTTATAACTTTTGCTAATATTGCTTGAAATTTGATTTCTATATGTCAAAATATTCCTTGGGTTATGCCGATTTCAACGATATCTCATATGTTACTTTTGAACAATGTGACTGGCCACCATATTGGAGCAAATGGGAAACAGTTTTTTCGCTACTCCTCCTTCAAATTTTGTCCAATTTTCTCCAAACATGCACTCAAATGATCTTCGGACCGAGCCGCATAAAAGTACTGTTCCCGTTTTTTTTTCAATATGAGAAAAAAAAAAGTTATGATGTCGCAAAATGAACAAGGTTGACCCAGAGATGGATCAGAAGCTGTAACTTGTGAACAGTTTGTCACAAAATCATAAAATTGGTATCTATTGATTCCCTGCGTCCTGTCAAATCAGAGGATATGCATTTTGCCACGATTGGATGCACCAAGTCATAAGATACATTAGAACTGAGCTAGCTTAGCATGCTAATCTGGATAACATGTCATGGAACTTTTTTGTGAATCATTCTCACACTGAACCCTCTCCCCTGCTGCTTTGAAATTCACAACCTCTGAGTGGCGCAATATGTTAAACCATGTATCTCAAATACTGAACCACTCTGGTTGTGGGTTCGAGTCCCACGTGGGGCGACTTTAAAATTGTGTAATAAGTTTTCATTTCAATTCCTTCCTGCTCTGCACTGCTGTTTGTGCTTAAATGCTCACTGTGCTTCATTTACATGTGTATTCAATTTGTGCTGTTTTTGTTCTTGCGGCTCTGCACTGCTCTTGGTGCTTAAATGCCTGCTGCACTGCTGTACTTGATGTGCTGGCTCTGTGCTTGGTCTGCTTGCTGCGCCTTGCTGGGCTTGGCCCCGTGTTGCTGCTTGCAGCTATATTTAGGGGCCAAGCCCCGAAGGGGATAGCCCCTATTGTATCTGTTAGTTTTCTTATTATTATTATTATTCTTCTTCCGCCAATGGAAGTCTATGGCAGCCCTATGAACCGTAAGTAGGAAAATGATGAAATTTGGCACACTTGTAGTGATGGTAATTATTAGTAATTGGTCCAATTTTTGACCCTCTAGGACCAACTCTATAGCGCCACCACCAGTTCAAAAATTCAACATTGAAATGGTTATAACTTTTGAACCCTTTGCTCTAGAGACATGAAACTTAGTACACCTGATTCCTCTCATCATGCTGATCACAACCAATACCTTACATTAAGACCCCGCCCATTACAGTAGAGGCCATTTTGAAATGTACAGTATTCAGTTTTTTCCCTACTCCTCCTTCAAATTTTGTCCAATTCTGTCCAAAATTTGCTCAAATGATCTTCGGACTGAGCCGCACAGAAATGACTGAACAGATTTTTTTTATTCATCTTTGTTCAAAAGTTATGGTGTCGCAAACTTAACGAGGTCCACCCAAAATTGGCTAAGAGGCTGTATCTCGGCCAAAATTGAATCAATCGAAACGAAAATTGGTACGCTTCATCGGAAGCATGTTCTGAGGTTCCATACCAAAGTTGGGAATAGCGCCACCTACGGGTCATGAGATATGCAAAATTGCTATTTTGGCCAATAACTTTTGAACAGTTTTTCAGAAAATCATAAATGTGGTATCTATGGATTCTTGGATCATGCCGAATCCGTGGATATCGATTTTGCCATGATGGGCTATACCTCGTGTCCGCCATTTTGAATTTTGTCATAATTTGCAATATCTTTAAACCTCTTTGAAATTTCTTGACCAAATTTGGCATGGATCATCATTAGCATGCCCTGAAGGTACATGAGAAGTTTTATCACAGCGCCACCTAGTGTTCCAAAGTTATAAGGTTTTTTGTAAAGACGCTTATAACTTTTGCAAATATTGTTCAAAATGTAATTTCTTTATGTCAATATGTTCCTTGGCTTATAACGATTCCACCGATGTCTCATTTTTCATTTTCCAACAATGTGACTGTCCGCCATATTGGAGCAAATGAAAAACCATTTTTTCGCTACTCCTCCTGCAAATCTTGCTCGAATTTGTTTAAAATTTTGTCAGATAATCTTTGGACCGAGCCGCACAGAAATGACTGAACAGATTTTTGATATTCGCTATCGTTTGAGAGATATTTGCCTCCAAAGTTGACCTAGCCTGTGTTTGTTGACTTATGCTAGTTAGCTTAGCATAATAATTGTTTAGCATGCTAACCAGGTGCAATTCTTTTGAATGCGGCTCTTCAGCTATCAGGATAACCATTAGCTACGTTAGCATTGAGCTAGCTTAGCATGCTAATTGCGTTAACATGATTTTGTGTGCTTATTCTTATACTGAAGGATCTCCTCTGCAGCTCAGTTATTTGCGTCTTCTGTGTGGCGCAAGCTGCTAAACCACGTGTCACGAATCCCGAACCATTGCGGTCGTGGGTTCGAATCCTGTGTGGCACATGCCCAGACCGCAAGAGGTACTGTGGCCTTAAGTGGTGGAAAAGTTGTTTCAGTTCTAGACATGGTGTCTGTCTGAGAAAGGACTTCCAAAAATATAACATGCAGCAAATTTATATATTAAAAAAATCTTAATTTTGAGGTTATTTTCACTTGTACTACTGACCCAACAGTTTTTTTTTTTCCAAATGTCGGAGTTGCTGCTGCTTCCGGGCTTGGCCCCTGCATTGCTGCTTGCAGCTATATTTAGGGGCCAAGCCCCGAAGGGGATAGCCCCTATTGTATCTGTTAGTTTTCTTATTATTATTATTATTATTCTTCTTCCGCCAATGGAAGTCTATGGCAGCCCTATGAACCGTAAGTAGGAAAATGTGAAATTTGGCACACTTGTAGTGATGGTAATTATTAGTAATTGGTCCAATTTTTGACCCTCTAGGACCAACTCTATAGCGCCACCACCAGTTCAAAAATTCAACATTGAAATGGTTATAACTTTTGAACCCTTTGCTCTAGAGACATGAAACTTAGTACACCTGATTCCTCTCATCATGCTGATCACAACCAATACCTTACATTAAGACCCCGCCCATTACAGTAGAGGCCATTTTGAAATGTACAGTATTCAGTTTTTTCCCTACTCCTCCTTCAAATTTTGTCCAATTCTGTCCAAAATTTGCTCAAATGATCTTCGGACTGAGCCGCACAGAAATGACTGAACAGATTTTTTTTATTCATCTTTGTTCAAAAGTTATGGTGTCGCAAACTTAACGAGGTCCACCCAAAATTGCCTAAGAGGCTGTATCTCGGCCAAAATTGAATCAATCGAAACGAAAATTGGTACGCTTCATCGGAAGCATGTTCTGAGGATCCATACCAAAGTTGGGAATAGCGCCACCTACGGGTCATGAGATATAAAAAATGGCTATTTTGGCCAATAACTTTTGAACAGTTTTTCAGAAAATCATAAATGTGGTATCTATGGATTCTTTGGATCATGCCGAATCCGTGGATATCGATTTTGCCATGATGGGCTGTACCTCGTGTCCGCCATTTTGAATTTTGTCATAATTTGCAATATCTTTAAACCTCTTTGAAATTTCTTGACCAAATTGGGCATGGATCATCATTAGCATGCCCTGAAGGTACATGAGAAGTTTTATCACAGCGCCACCTAGTGTTCCCAAGTTATAAGGTTTTTTGTAAAGATGCTTATAACTTTTGCAAATATTGTTCAAAATGTAATTTCTTCATGTCAATATGTTCCTTGGCTTATAACGATTCCACCGATGTCTCATTTTTCATTTTCCAACAATGTGACTGTCCGCCATATTGGAGCAAATGAAAAACCATTTTTTCGCTACTCCTCCTGCAAATCTTGCTCGAATTTGTTTAAAATTTTGTCAGATAATCTTTGGACCGAGCCGCACAGAAATGACTGAACAGATTTTTGATATTCGCTATCGTTTGAGAGATATTTGCCTCCAAAGTTGACCTAGCCTGTGTTTGTTGACTTATGCTAGTTAGCTTAGCATAATAATTGTTTAGCATGCTAACCAGGTGCAATTCTTTTGAATGCGGCTCTTCAGCTATCAGGATAACCATTAGCTACGTTAGCATTGAGCTAGCTTAGCATGCTAATTGCGTTAACATGATTTTGTGTGCTTATTCTTATACTGAAGGATCTCCTCTGCAGCTCAGTTATTTGCGTCTTCTGTGTGGCGCAAGCTGCTAAACCACGTGTCACGAATCCCGAACCATTGCGGTCGTGGGTTCGAATCCTGTGTGGCACATGCCCAGACCGCAAGAGGTACTGTGGCCTTAAGTGGTGGAAAAGTTGTTTCAGTTCTAGACATGGTGTCTGTCTGAGAAAGGACTTCCAAAAATATAACATGCAGCAAATTTATATATTAAAAAAATCTTAATTTTGAGGTTATTTTCACTTGTACTACTGACCCAACAGTTTTTTTTTTTCCAAATGTCGGAGTTGCTGCTGCTTCCGGGCTTGGCCCCTGCATTGCTGCTTGCAGCTATATTAGCAATTGTTATTGTCAAAATAACAATTTGCTCATTCTTCCGCCAATGGAAGTCTATGGCAGCCCTATGAACCGTACATAGGAAAATGATGAAATTTGGCACACTTGTAGTGATGCTAATGAATAGTAATTGGACCAATTTTTGACCCTCTAGGACCAACTCTATAGCGCCACCACCAGTTCAAAAATTCAACATTGAAATGGTTATAACTTTTGAACCCTTTGCTCTAGAGACATGAAACTTAGTACACCTGATTCCTCTCATCATGCTGATCACAACCAATACCGTACATTAAGACCCCGCCCATTACAGTAGTGGCCATTTTGAAATGTACAGTATTCAGTTTTTTCGCTACTCCTCCTTCAAATTTTGTCCAATTTTGTCCAAACATGCGCTCAAATGATCATCAGACTGAGCCGCACAGAAATGACTGAACAGATTTTTTTTATTTTTCATTCTTCAAAAGTTATGCTTTTGCAAACTTAACAAGGTCCACCCAAAATTGGTTAAGAGGCTGTATCTCGGCCAAAGTTTGATCAATCGAAACGAAAATTGGTATGCTTCATCGGAAGCATGTTCTGAGGTTCCATGCCAAAGTTGGGAACAGCGCCACCTATTGTTCCAGAGATATCATTGTTTTTTGAAAAAACGCTTATAACTTTTGCTAATATTGCTTGAAATTTGATTTCTATATGTCAAAATATTCCTTGGGTTATGCCGATTTCAACGATATCTCATATGTTACTTTTGAACAATGTGACTGGCCACCATATTGGAGCAAATGGGAAACAGTTTTTTCGCTACTCCTCCTTCAAATTTTGTCCAATTTTCTCCAAACATGCACTCAAATGATCTTCGGACCGAGCCGCATAAAAGTACTGTTCCCGTTTTTTTTTCAATATGAGAAAAAAAAAAGTTATGATGTCGCAAAATGAACAAGGTTGACCCAGAGATGGATCAGAAGCTGTAACTTGTGAACAGTTTGTCACAAAATCATAAAATTGGTATCTATTGATTCCCTGCGTCCTGTCGAATCAGAGGATATGCATTTTGCCACGATTGGATGCACCAAGTCATAAGATACATTAGAACTGAGCTAGCTTAGCATGCTAATCTGGATAACATGTCATGGAACTTTTTTGTGAATCATTCTCACACTGAACCCTCTCCCCTGCTGCTTTGAAATTCACAACCTCTGAGTGGCGCAATATGTTAAACCATGTATCTCCAATACTGAACCACTCTGGTTGTGGGTTCGAGTCCCACGTGGGGCGACTTTAAAATTGTGTAATAAGTTTTCAATTCCTTCCTGCTCTGCACTGCTGTTTGTGCTTCATTTACATGTGTATTCAATTTGTGCTGTTTTTGTTCTTGCGGCTCTGCACTGCTCTTGGTGCTTAAATGCCTGCTGCACTGCTGTACTTGATGTGCTGGCTCTGTGCTTGGTCTGCTTGCTGCGCCTTGCTGGGCTTGGCCCCGTGTTGCTGCTTGCAGCTATATTAGCAATTGTTATTGTCAAAATAACAATTTGCTCATTCTTCCGCCAATGGAAGTCTATGGCAGCCCTATGAACCGTACATAGGAAAATGATGAAATTTGGCACACTTGTAGTGATGCTAATGAATAGTAATTGGACCAATTTTTGACCCTCTAGGACCAACTCTATAGCGCCACCACCAGTTCAAAAATTCAACATTGAAATGGTTATAACTTTTGAACCCTTTGCTCTAGAGACATGAAACTTAGTACACCTGATTCCTCTCATCATGCTGATCACAACCAATACCTTACATTAAGACCCCGCCCATTACAGTAGTGGCCATTTTGAAATGTACAGTATTCAGTTTTTTCGCTACTCCTCCTTCAAATTTTGTCCAATTTTGTCCAAACATGCGCTCAAATGATCATCAGACTGAGCCGCACAGAAATGACTGAACAGATTTTTTTTTTTTTCATTCTTCAAAAGTTATGCTTTTGCAAACTTAACAAGGTCCACCCAAAATTGGTTAAGAGGCTGTATCTCGGCCAAAGTTTGATCAATCGAAACGAAAATTGGTATGCTTCATCGGAAGCATGTTCTGAGGTTCCATGCCAAAGTTGGGAACAGCGCCACCTATTGTTCCAGAGATATCATTGTTTTTTGAAAAAACGCTTATAACTTTTGCTAATATTGCTTGAAATTTGATTTCTATATGTCAAAATATTCCTTGGGTTATGCCGATTTCAACGATATCTCATATGTTACTTTTGAACAATGTGACTGGCCACCATATTGGAGCGAATGGGAAACAGTTTTTTCGCTACTCCTCCTTCAAATTTTGTCCAATTTTCTCCAAACATGCACACAAATGATCTTCGGACCGAGCCGCATAAAAGTACTGTTCCCGTTTTTTTTGCAATATGGGGAAAAAAAAAGTTATGATGTCGCAAAATGAACAAGGTTGACCCAGAGATGGATCAGAAGCTGTAACTTGTGAACAGTTTGTCACAAAATCATAAAATTGGTATCTATTGATTCCCTGCGTCCTGTCAAATCAGAGGATATGCATTTTGCCACGATTGGATGCACCAAGTCATAAGATACATTAGAACTGAGCTAGCTTAGCATGCTAATCTGGATAACATGTCATGGAACTTTTTTGTGAATCATTCTCACACTGAACCCTCTCCCCTGCTGCTTTGAAATCCACAACCTCTGAGTGGCGCAATATGTTAAACCATGTATCTCCAATACTGAACCACTCTGGTTGTGGGTTCGAGTCCCACGTGGGGCGACTTTAAAATTGTGTAATAAGTTTTCAATTCCTTCCTGCTCTGCACTGCTGTTTGTGCTTCATTTACATGTGTATTCAATTTGTGCTGTTTTTGTTCTTGCGGCTCTGCACTGCTCTTGGTGCTTAAATGCCTGCTGCACTGCTGTACTGGCTCTGTGCTTGGTCTGCTTGCTGCGCCTTGCTGGGCTTGGCCCCGTGTTGCTGCTTGCAGCTATATTTATTATTATTATTATTATTATTATTCCGTAAATGGAAGTCTATGGCAGCCCTATGAACCGTAAGTAGGAAAATGTTGAAATTTGGCACACTTGTAGTGATGGTAATTATTAGTAATTGGTCCAATTTTTGACCCTCTAGGACCAACTCTATAGCGCCACCACCAGTTCAAAAATTCAACATTGAAATGGTTATAACTTTTGAACCCTTTGCTCTAGAGACATGAAACTTAGTACACCTGATTCCTCTCATCATGCTGATCACAACCAATACCTTACATTAAGACCCCGCCCATTACAGTAGAGGCCATTTTGAAATGTACAGTATTCAGTTTTTTCCCTACTCCTCCTTCAAATTTTGTCCAATTCTGTCCAAAATTTGCTCAAATGATCTTCGGACTGAGCCGCACAGAAATGACTGAACAGATTTTTTTTATTCATCTTTGTTCAAAAGTTATGGTGTCGCAAACTTAACGAGGTCCACCCAAAATTGCCTAAGAGGCTGTATCTCGGCCAAAATTGAATCAATCGAAACGAAAATTGGTACGCTTCATCGGAAGCATGTTCTGAGGATTCATACCAAAGTTGGGAATAGCGCCACCTACGGGTCATGAGATATGAAAAATGGCTATTTTGGCCAATAACTTTTGAACAGTTTTTCAGAAAATCATAAATGTGGTATCTATGGATTCCTTGGATCATGCCGAATCCGTGGATATCGATTTTGACATGATGGGCTGTACCTCGTGTCCGCCATTTTGAATTTTGTCATAATTTGCAATATCTTTAAACCTCTTTGAAATTTCTTGACCAAATTTGGCATGGATCATCATTAGCATGCCCTGAAGGTACATGAGAAGTTTTATCACAGCGCCACCTAGTGTTCCAAAGTTATAAGGTTTTTTGTAAAGACGCTTATAACTTTTGCAAATATTGTTCAAAATGTAATTTCTTCATGTCAATATGTTCCTTGGCTTATAACAATTCCACCGATGTCTCATTTTTCATTTTCCAACAATGTGACTGTCCGCCATATTGGAGCAAATGAAAAAACATTTTTTCGCTACTCCTCCTTCAAATCTTGCTCGAATTTGTCCAAAATTTGGTCACATAATCTTTGGACCGAGCCGCACAGAAATGACTGAACAAATTTTTGATATTCGCTATCGTTTGAGAGATATTTGTCTCCAAAGTTGACCTAGCCTGTGTTAGTTACCTTATGCTAGTTAGCTTAGCATAATAATTGTTTAGCATGCTAACCAGGTGCAATTCTTTTGAATGCGGCTCTTCAGCTATCAGGATAACCATAAGCTACGTTAGCATTGAGCTAGCTTAGCATGCTAATCGCGTTAACATGATTTTGTGTGCTTATTCTTATACTGAAGGCTCTCCTCTGCAGCTCAATTATTTGCGTCTTCTGTGTGGCGCAAGCTGCTAAACCACGTGTCACGAATCCCGAACCATTGCGGTCGTGGGTTCGAATCCTGTGTGGCACATGCCCAGACCGCAAGAGGTACTGTGGCAATAAGTGGTGGAAAAGTTGTTTCAGTTCTAGACATGGTGTCTGTCTGAGAAAGGACTTCCAAAAATATAACATGCAGCAAATTTATATATTAAAAAAATCTTAATTTTGAGGTTATTTTCACTTGTACTACTGACCCAACAGTTTTTTTTTTCCAAATGTCGGAGTTGCTGCTGCTTCCGGGCTTGGCCCCTGCATTGCTGCTTGCAGCTATATTTAAAATTACTTTTGTTAAAATCACCCTCATGTTGTTCCAAACCCATAAATCATTTGTTTATCTACAGAACACAAATTATAATATTTTAACAAAATCTGAGAGATTTCTGTTTGTCCATTTGAAAGTCTGTTCACCCAAAACTAAATCCATATGAATCGAGTGGTTTTATCAAAGTCTTCAGCTTTGATATAACCATTTTTAGCCGTCATTTTCAGCTGTTATTTTGTTTTGGTTTTAACGTGGTAAAATGTGCACGCCAAGCTAAAAGCATGATAAAACCAGCCAAGACATTTAATAAAAATCATACAAGAGTGTAAACCTTTGAATGACCGGTGTTCCAGATCTGTGGAAATCCCTCTGTGGATTTCTGCATGTGCACCTCTGTGATGGCCTGATGATTACAATTAATTTTATCTTTTCACCTTTTGACTTTTCAGTGTTGCTGTGGGAGTTGGTTTCTATGGAAACAGTGAAACCAATGATGGGGTGTATCAGCTGACCTATTCCCTCTATAATGCCAATCACACACTGGCGGGAGTGGACAGTTTGGTAAGTACAAATATAGAGGACACATTCAGCTGTTTTTTTTTTTTTTTTTAACTTACTGTTCAATTTTAGTGTTGACAAGTTTCAGCTGAAATGTCTCAATAGTCTTGCTGACTTCTCCCAACCGAATTCTCTCCTTCCAAAAGCTCTAACATTATCTCTTTTCCCTCCCTGAAAATAGTTCTGCTCTTTCTATCAAAGCGTTCCTTCCAACCAAACCTCAGCCAGATGGTCCCTATATTCTCAGAGTTCAGTTGTCTGCTTCTGTGAAGTCTTTTTTTTTTTTTCTGCCAATCAGCACTGCTAAAATTTCAGGGGTTCCCCCACTGAGCGCATGATTGATTTTCTGACATCCCTTTTGCTATAGCAAGGACACCATTGAAGATACGGAGTTACATGCCACCGCAAGTCTCTTTGGAAAAATGTTGCTCCCGTGAACGACGAGGGGTGTATCTATGCTTGTTAAACTGAGACTCACTCTAGTGTGTTCCTGTGATATGGAGTAGTTGAAGAAAATACCTCAAATTGTTTTTTACAGCCTTTTATGTTTGTGCCATTATTTAGGGCTCTTTTTCCTTTCGTCATTGTCCCCTTTCAAGGCCCTGAAGGCTGTGGCATGAATAAAACCTAATTCATCCATCTGCAGCGAGACCTATTTATATCCGTCTCCGTTTTTTTTTTATTCAAATGCGTAGAGCTGACAGTGACACTAAGACGCTTTAATCCTGCTTCACGCACGGGCCTTTCATGCCTCTGGTTGTGAGTTTTAGCTATTTCATTGCCTGGTGGACTGAAAGACTGCAAAAGCAATTAGTTCACCTATTTCCCCCTTTAAAGAGTAATTCTACAGGAAATTTTCTTTTCCTGAAAATATCCCATCACCCATTGATCAGGTGTGGTCTGTCTGTTATCCTATCTATCACTTTCAACACAGACATACAGCAACAGGGCAGCAACAGGTTCAGTGTGGCACGCTTTGGCGCTTTTCCACTGCATGGTACGGTACGGTTCGGTTCAGTACGGCACACTTTGGTGCTTTTCCATTGCATGGCACGGTACGGTTCGGTTCAGTACGGCACGCTTTGGCGCTTTTCCACTGCATGGCACGGTTCGGTTCAGTACGGCACGCTTTGGCGCTTTTCCACTGTACGGTATGGTTCGGTTCGGTACGGCACGCTTTGGCGCTTTTCCACTGCATCGTGCGGTACGGCTCGGTTCGGTACGGCACGCTTTGGCGCTTTTCCACTGTACGGTACGGCTCGGTTCGGTACGGCACGCTTTGGCGCTTTTCCACTGCATGGTACGGTACGGCTCGGTTCGGTACGGCACGCTTTGGCGCTTTTCCACTGCATGGTACGGTACGGCTCGGTTCGGTACGGCACGCTTTGGCGCTTTTCCACTGCATGGTACGGTACGGCTCGGTTCGGTACGGCACGCTTTGGTGCTTTTCCATTGCATGGCACGGTACGGTTCGGTTCAGTACGGCACACTTTGGAGCTTTTCCACTGCATGGTACGGTACGGTTCGGTATGGCACGCTTTGGCGCTTTTCCACTGCATGGTACGGTACGGTTCGGTTCGGTATGGCACGCTTTGGCGCTTTTCCACTGCATGGTACGGTACGGCTCGGTTCGGTACGGCGCGCTTTGGCGCTTTTCCACTGCATGGTACGGCTCGGTTCGGTGCGGCACGCTTTGGTGCTTTTCCATTGCATGGCACGGTACGGTTCGGTTCAGTACGGCACACTTTGGCGCTTTTCCACTGCATGGTACGGTACGGTTCGGTTCGGTATGGCACGCTTTGGCGCTTTTCCACTGCATGGTACTGTACGGCTCGGTTCGGTACGGCACGCTTTGGCGCTTTTCTACTGCATGGTACGTTTCGGTTCGGTTCGGTACGGTACGCTTTGGCACTTTTCCACTGCATGGTACGGTACAGTTCAGTACGGCATGCTTTGGCACTTTTCCACTGCATGGTACGGCTTTGTTCGGTACGGCACGCTTTGGCGCTTTTCCACTGCATGGTACGGTATGACTTTGTTCGGTACGGCACGCTTTGGCGCTTTTCCACTGCATGGTACTGTACAGTTCGGTACGGCACGCTTTGGCGCTTTTCCACTGCATGGCATGGTACGGTTCGGTACGGCACGCTTTGGCGCTTTTCCACTGCATGGTACGGTTCGGTTCGGTACGGCACGCTTTGGCGCTTTTCACTGCATGGTATGGCTCGGTTCGGTACGGCACGCTTTGGCGCTTTTCCACTGCATGGTACTGTACGGTTCGGTACGGCACACTTTGGCGCTTTTCACTGCATGGTACTTTTTACGGTTCGGTTCGGTACGGCACGCTTTGGCGCTTTTCCACTGCATGGTACGGTTCGGTTCGGTACGGCACGCTTTGGCGCTTTTCCACAGCATGGCATGGTATGGTTCGGTACGGCACGCTTTGGCACTTTTCCACTGCATGGCACTGTATGGCTCGGTTCGGTACGGCACGCTTTGGCGCTTTTCCACTGCATGGTACGGTACTGCTCCATTTGCTATGGCTCACTTTGGCGCTTTTCCACTGCATAGTACGGTACTGCTCCATTTGCTATGGCTCGCTTTGGCACTTTTCCACTGCATGGTACAGTATGGCTCCGTTGGATACGGCACGCTTTGGCGCTTTTCCACTGCATGGTACGGTACGGCTTGGCTCACTTATAGCACATTTCCACTGCATGGTAGGGTATGGTACGGCTCGCTTTAGGTTGTTGAGGTCTGTTGAGGTTCCAAGCGTACCATAACAGTACTAAAATGTGCTGTGAAACCCTGCAGATCACTGATTGGTCAGACAGAATCGTCACTACCAGCGTCATTGTATTTGGGACGTGAGAAACCAAACCCGCTAGATTTAAATAGCCAGTAACAGCCACCGCTATAGCGACTGCTTTTAAACTAATCCCATCCACTTTAAAGCAGTACTAACTGCAGTGGAAAAACAACCGAGCCAAAGCGAACCGAGCCGTGTCGTCCCGTACCGAGCCGTACCACTCAGTGGAATAGCGAAGTTAGTAAAACAGTGGTCAATCCTGAATACGGCGAGTTTGAGATCCATTGGACATTAGCCCAGCTCTAGTGATGACATCATCAATCATAACCATATATTTATTTCCAAGTGTGTAGCTGATGCATGTGTTTCCATATAGAACTTAAAAAAGCTATAGATTTGAGTGCAAACATCTCGCAAGCTATAGATCAATAATCCACACCTGTTCAGCTCACTTACACCCCTTGTATGAGCCTTCATGGAGGTGTTGATGCTGTGGTTCTGAACCGAGCAGAAACTGAAGGCGCTCCGAGCATATGCCCGCTCACACCATTGAGGAGTTGAGGATTACCTCCCCATCTGCACTAATGGAGATTAATGCATCTGTTTCTGTCTCACTCTGAATTATGAGGCAGGCACACACTTGTCTGAGGTCAACTCGATCCTCTCACCACACGGTCTGAGTCATCACACGCCAAAAGGCAAATCTGACCTAGGAACTGCACTTTCGGGGGAAGAATAAGCCATAATTTTCATTAGCATTCAGCCTGAAGGTGATTACAGAGCTGAGCTGTGAAAAAAATGATGTAATGGTGTAAGAGATGTTTTGGATATCCAGGTCATGACCTCAGATTAATGTCAGCTTTGATAGTTTCTAGAATCGTCAGTACATTTATCTAAGTCTGCCATCAAGCAAAAGGGGCCCTCCATTCTCGGATTGCTCGTTCGAGACCAATGGCACAAAGTGTCCACTGTCTGAAAACCCCGCATGCATTGCACATAATTGGCCTTGAACCTTGCGACAAAGGCTTTGATGAAGTCACTTGTGAAACCTTCGACTTCCTGATTGAGGCTCTTCAATGGTTCTGCCTGCCTGAAAACAATGATTTAATTTGGCATCCATTGCACGCAGATGCTTGGTCTCACACATACACACTCACACACACACACACACACACTCGTTTTGTTTGGGATCACTGTGCAGGCCTTTCAACTGAGTTAAGAGGAGTAACAGACTTTTTTTTTCTGGAGTGTTGAGTGGTGACGGCTTGATTTTAGGGTTTATTGGTTCTGGGCCATAAGGTCTCCTGTTCACCTCCTCTCAACACCCCCTCTGTGCTTGCAAATGAACTGTGGTTTCCTGTGGGGATCTGTTTCGTGTGCACAGAGGCACCTAAGGATTATAAAAGACATCAATTATTTGGTTTGAGTTACAGACGAGGAGAACCATAATGAATTAGATGCATTTTGGTGCAAACCACCTCATTGTTTTATGTTGTATACAATTTATAAAATGTATTTACAATTAAAATATTCATTTTTTTATGAATTCTTATTTAATAATTTGTTTTACTGTACTATATTCTAATTAATATTTAATATGAACATTTAAAAATTTATTTATTTATTGTTTTTATTATTATTAATTCATACGGAGCCCCTAAATAGGCATGGTGATGGAAAAAATATGACATCAGAGGAACAATTATGTCAATGCAAATTCAATCCTTTAGCAAATGTGTTTTGCTGATGTGCAAATGTGTTTCTCAAATGCAAACTTTCTCGGGAGATTGAAAATATTTTGTGACCAAGCGCAAAATTTTACGCAAAAGCATTAAAAAAAATCCACCTCCATGTACCATTTACGGGCACCGTAAAATCTCAATATTATTGTTTTAGATCAAATTTTCATATTTTGTACAAAATGATTCTAAAATCAGTGTCAATAAACAACATGGTCATTGTGACAACATGCCACTTAAAAGGTCAACATGTTAATGTACAGCATTTTTGTAATAACTCTAGCAATGTTCAATAATTTTGTTGTCAATACAGGAAAAGAAAATAATATTTTCCCAATTGTTTTAAGAGGATGGCTATGATATAACAGAATATCAAGCCAGAGCTCTGTTGTTCCATAAATACCTTTTTTCTCTGCATGGTGTGACATGATGCAGAGCGCTGGGTCGTTTTATACTGTCCTCTCAGCTTGTGAAGGTCACTTTTTTTATTGCTTTGAATAGAAAGTGGACATTTTTTGGACTTATACCAGCTCCTTAAAAATAAATATGTTTTCCTCATGTGTAACTGTATCCAGAGTTTGATTTTTGAGTGAGAAGTAGTCAGTGAAATGTTTGACGGCAAAGATTAAAGTGTCACATTTGTGGACATTTAAGTCTAGGCTAAAGGCTTCAGAATGACTTGCTCAAGAAAACCTGGAGGAAAATAGTTTGGAGACCGAGTCTGTTTGACAGGGTTGTGATTTATAAACTACTTTTTTTTTTTTTTTTTTCAATCTGTGGAATGGAGGTTGACTGGTCTCTGTCGGCTGGGCTCCATGTGCAGGGGTATGAGCCACTGCTCTATGTGTATATATGAACCTTCTGTCGGCCCCCGGCCCTTCACTGTGTCACGGTGCAGGTGCAGGCAGAAAGACAGGCTGAGTCAAAAGGCTTCAATACAAACGGTTTACTTAATAACAAAGTTCAGGTACAGGCAGGAAGACTGGGTAACACCACGTAACATTAAACATCGACCGACAAGGACAGACTGAATGGGAAGGAACTAAATACACACAGGAATCAAACTAAACGAGGTGAAAACAGGTGAAACAGATGAATACAGGACGCTGAACGGGAGGCTGATGAGGGAGTGAGTTCAGGTGTGGAGACAAGAGGATCCTGGGAAGTGTAGTGCTGGAGACGCAGACAGGATGGTGCAGACGAAGACTGTGACAGAACTCCCCCCTCCCGGGAGGCGTGACCTCACGCCGCATAACAGAGGAAGGAGGGGGGACGAACTGGGGGCTGGGCGGGGCGTGGCCAGGGCGGAGCAGGCTGAGGGCGTGGCCAGGGCGGAGCAGGCTGAGGCGTGGCCAGGGTGGAGCAGGCTGAGGGCGAGACCAGGGCGGAGCAGGCTGAGGCGTGGCCAGGGCGGAGCAGGCTGAGGGCGTCCCCAGGGCGGAGCAGGCTGAGGGCGTCCCCAGGGCAAAGCAGGCTGAGGGCGTGGCCAGGGCGGAGCAGGCTGAGGGCGTGGCCAGGGCGGAGCAGGCTGAGGGCGAGACCAGGGCGGAGCAGGCTGAGGGTGAGACCAGGGCGGAGCAGGCTGAGGGCGAGACCAGGGCGGAGCAGCTGGAGGGAGGACCCCTGGTGGAGCCGATGGTAGTGGGGCTGGCAACACCAGGGGGCCGACTGACAGGGGCGGAGCGGATGGGAGAGGAGACCAGGGTGTAGCTGAGGGACCGACGATGATGGGTGCTGAGGAGGGACCGAGGGAGCAAGGGGACACCGCAGGCTCTGGTGACCGAAGTGCTGACAGGGGCACAGAGGGACACGGTGAGGTCAGAGTGCGTGAGGGCTGACGGGTGACTGGAGGGAGTGAGGAGTCCAACTGAACCGGGGGGTGACATGACGGGGCGGAGCCAAGGGAAGGAAGTCCAAAGGTGAAGGGAGGATGACGAGGAGTGCAGGGAGTTCGGAGGACGAGGGAGCCTGGCCGAGCTGGTGGACTGTGGGACCATGGAGGAGCTGAGGGAGGTAGCAGCCACGGGGGATCCGATGGGACCGGGGGCCGAGGAAGTGTCCAGATAGACGAGGTGTGAAGCGAAGGCCGGGGATCCAACGACCCAGCTGGGTCAGGGGAGCTGGCAGACGGAGGGGCTGACGGATGCATGACGGGAGGAGGTGGGAGAGGGAGGCTGGGTGGGTTCCTGGTCTCGGGCTCTGGCTCTGGTTGGACGGTCTCGGGCTCTGGCTCTGGCTGGACGGTCTCGGGCTCTGGCTCTGGCTGGACGGTCTCGGGCTCTGGCTCTGGCTGGACGGTCTCGGGCTCTGGCTCTGGCTGGACGGTCTCGGGCTCTGGCTCTGGCTGGACGGTCTCGGGCTCTGGCTCTGGCTGGACGGTCTCGGGCTCTGGCTCTGGCTGGACGGTCTCGGGCTCTGGCTCTGGCTGGACGGTCTCGGGCTCTGGCTCTGGCTGGACGGTCTCGGGCTCTGGCTCTGGCTGGACGGTCTCGGGCTCTGGCTCTGGCTGGACGGTCTCGGGCTCTGGCTCTGGCTGGACGGTCTCGGGCTCTGGTTGGACGGTCTCGGGCTCTGGCTCTGGCTGGACGGTCTCGGGCTCTGGCTCTGGCGGGACGGACTCGGGCTCTGGCTGGACGGTCTCGGGCTCTGGCTGGACGGTCTCGGGCTGGACGGTCCCTGGCGTTGGAGTGGGGCTGGTGCCGTCGTCCACGGTGAAAGAAGATCCACATGACACCAGCACCCACTCCACATAGGCCGCGAAGTTCCCTCGAGGCCCCTCTCCGGGCAGGCGTGCCTGGGTTTCAGCGTTTAGGCCTGCCCGGAAGAACACACAGAGGCTGGTATCATCATAGTGAACGTGAGGTATCAAGTCCAAATACCTCTGTGTGTGGGCCTCGAGGGATTGATCCTCCTGCTCCAGGAGGAGAAGTTGCACTGCTGCAAAATCCATTATTAGGCGGTCGGTCGATCTGTCACGGTGCAGGTGCAGGCAGAAAGACAGGCTGAGTCAAAAGGCTTCAATACAAACGGTTTACTTAATAACAAAGTTCAGGTACAGGCAGGAAGACTGGGTAACACCACGTAACATTAAACATCGACCGACAAGGACAGACTGAATGGGAAGGAACTAAATACACACAGGAATCAAACTAAACGAGGTGAAAACAGGTGAAACAGATGAATACAGGACGCTGAACGGGAGGCTGATGAGGGAGTGAGTTCAGGTGTGGAGACAAGAGGATCCTGGGAAGTGTAGTGCTGGAGACGCAGACAGGATGGTGCAGACGAAGACTGTGACACACTGTCCCCTCCTGACAAAAATCTTACTAAACAGTTTATAGAATTGAAGGACCTTTTTTTTATTTTTCTGGTTTTCTTTTTATATATTATTTTTTCTTGTCTTTTCTTTTTGATTTTTTTTTTTTTCATTTTGTTAAAGTAGTTTTTTTTTTTTAATGTTTTGCTGATAATTACTCACCCCCATGTCATCCAAGATGTCCATGTCTTTCTTTCTTCAGTCGAAAAGAAATTAAGGTTTTTGATGAAAACAAAGCATTTCTCCATATAATGGACTTCAATGGAAACCAAACGCTTCAAGGTCCAAAGACACTTTCAGTGCAAACTGCAAACTGTTCAAAGGGCTTTAAGGGATTACAGACGATGAATAAGGGTCTTATCAAGCGAAACGATCGGTTAAAATAAATAAATAAATAAAATAAGTTTTATTAGTTCAAATGCTCACCTTGCTCTGTTCTGTGATGCGCATTTTTGACTCTCCTGTTCGAACTCGTTCATCAAAATGAACAGATCTTTTTCTGATTCAATTCATTCATTTCGTTCGTTGAATGAACCAAATGACTCTGAAAAAAGATTTGTTCATTCGGATGATAATTTTATTTATTTTTTAAATGAGCGATCGTTTCGCTTAAAAAGACTCTTATTCATCGTCTGGAACCGTTTGATTACCAGTAAAGTGAATTATATGGAGAAAAATCCTGGAATGTTTTAATCAAAAACCTTTATTTCTTTTCGACTGAAAAAAGAATGACATGGATATCTTGGATGACATGGGGGTGAGTAAATTATCAGCAAAAGTATATTATAAATTGTAGACTATTTAGGGTGGAACTTTTGAAATGTGTTAGATTCAAGGAAGGTATTTTTTTTCTGAAGAGCTTTAAAAGTTTTTGCTAGTGTTTGGTGAAAAAGTTGTTACCATTTCAAACATCTCAAACACTCACTGAAAGTCTCACCCACGGAAAACAACCTCAATTCTCTTGATATCCTTCACACACACATCAGTTAACTGTGAGAGAAAATTGATAGCTCTCAGCTCCCCAAAAGTCTTTATTACTTTGTTTATCCATCACCCATCAGGCACATAATCAAACGTTTGCTGAAGGTGAATTTGAAGACAAAGTGAATTTGATTGTTGTGATTGAGTTCCTAACATTGATTTTTCCCCCCTTCAATGTCAGACAGGTTTCGAACTCAAAAAGCTCAAGTTTCAACCCATTACGGCTTTTAAGAGTGACATCTGATTTATATCGTGAAACTTTTCAGTCTTTGTTCCATTGTTGGTCTTTATGTGTTCAGTAACTATCTTGAGAACCCCTGAACTAGTTCCACCAGCAAATCCCCAGACATTTCCACAGCCATTATTAGAAGAAGACCTGTAAGCAGTTAGGCCATCACCCCCCTCCCCCAACCAATTTAATAGAGAAATAGAAAATCATATCTGGATATAGAGCAGGCAGCACCACTTAGTGCTTGTGTTCCATTTCACGCTTCAACTTTCCCATTCAAATTTAATTGCAGAAGCCCAGCGCCTGCAGAAACCAGAGACAATCAATTAGAGCTGCAGCGCTGGGAGAAAAATCTCGGCTTCGTATCTTAACCGCTTCCTATGCGTTACAGCTGTGGTTTAAGAAACACAGATGTCTAGGATTTCTTCATTAGCTGGATTATTGGATTACGTTCAGCTTTGATATTAAGGAGGTTTTTGCAGTCGTGGCCACACAATAACTTTGCTATGTGCAAGAAAAGTACAAAATATTTAGCGCAGGTTCATCTGAAACTCACAATGACTCTCAGATCTTAAATAAAACACCCAGACTTATGTATTTCAAGAAGATAAACTGATTCAGGAGAATGCAGCACTGTTTGAGAGATCGAAGATCTCGTAGAAATGAGACCGGTCAAACTGGATAATCAATGTGGAATTGAGTTTCTCACAGCTTTGGGTATGAGATCACTACACTCTCGAGTCATGATGTCATAACCCAAAGAAGGGCTGCTGGGAATTGAGTCTGGGCCATGAGTGTTTGATTTCAGGATGTAGAGCATTTGTCTGGGAATCCCCTGATCCTGTGCTGTTTTTAGCTTTTATTGAACTTTAAAAATGCACATGCACCCATGCGTTTTCTTTTTTCTATTATAACCCATTCTGTTTAATGTAGATTTTGGGTGGGTCTGTGAGAAAGCATGAGGGAACACAAATTTGGTTACATGCCGGCTAAGTTTCTTTGTGGCCGTTCTTTTTTTTATTTTCTTTTTTTTTAGTGCAGGCCCTTTCCTCATGCATTACTTTCTCACTTGCCTACTTTGGCTTTTCAATTTCAATTTTAAAACCTTTTCAATTTAATTGCTTGCATTTTAAATCGATTATTTAAATGTGATCTAAAGGTTTTCAGTAATATAAACAACATGATACAACATGATAGGTTTTTTTTTTCTTTTTGTCAATATTTTTGATTGATTTTTATGAATCACATAAGAGACAGTGGCGTGTCTAAACATGCTACTGTCTCTTATGTGATTCATAAAAATTGCATGTTTTACATGTCTATAACTTACAATTGCAACTAATGAAGTACACTACTGTTCAAAAGTTTGGGGTCTGTAAAATGTTAGTCTCATGCTCAACATGGCTGCATTTATTTAATCAAAGTACAGTAAAAAATGCAATATTGTGAAATATTATTACAATTAAAAATCATATGTTTTTAACCTTCAAATGGTCTTTGATTCCTGTTTACACTTCTGGGCTTCGGGGTCTATAGGACTCCAACAATTGATTGAGTAATTGTACAAAAAATCTACATTTTTAATCATACAAATAATATATCATTTTTTTGTTTGCTTCTCATCTATTCATTAATGCTGTGTTTTTGGAGATATAAAGTACATTTGTATCCATATACCACACAATTCCTCAACTACACCATTAGCTTGCATATGAAATATGATTTTTTTGATACATTACATTTATGCTCTAGTACTAGGCCTTGATTTATGTGTAAAAATGTTCAGATTTATGCCAGATTTTTTTTTTGTTGACATATTTCCCATTCATTTCAATGTGGGGTCATATTGACCCCGAAGAGCAGAAGTGTAAACGTTTTTTTTTTAACATACCTTCAGAACAACCAAATTAAGCCCAGTTTTTTTGTGTTTGTATAGATAGATACTGTATGAAAAGTCACAAAATCGTATTCCACTGAGATGAAGGGAACTTTTTTTTTTTTTTATTAAGTAAAAGTCGATTGGGGTTGTACAGACCCCATGACCCGATTGAGGGCTACATATAATTTTATTCCTGTTTTGGCAAAGCTGAATTTTCAGCATCATTACTGCATGATGCATGATCCATCAGAAATCCTTCTAATATATTGATTTGCTCAAGAAACTTTTTTGAAAACAGTTTTGTTGCTTAATGATTTTGAGGACAGCATGTTACTTTTGTTATTATTATTTTTTTTTTTGATAAATAAATAGCAATTAATACAAGTTAATGCATCCTTGCTGAATAAAGGTATTAATTTATTTAAAAAAAATAAAATAAACACCCTTTATGAATGACTTCCGGACGAAGGCTTGTGTGCTGAAACGTGTCGAAGTGTTTTCATAGTGTTGATTATGACCAGGCCATATCAATAAAGGCTTTTTAACTTTTCTAAAGAGAGTGCCTTGGATGTTCCTGTTGAATTCTTTATGAATGGATGAATATGTCATTATAAATCCATCAAAGTATTTCTGATGGCACTCACTCACAGTGATATTCCCTCTCGTAGGTGACGGGTACTATGGGAGGCATGAAGAGCGGCCTAAATGAGCACTTGTCTCGACTGGGCGAGATCTTTGCTGCACGGGGAGACTTTGTGCAGACGCTACAGTTCATGCAACAGATGTCAGATAGCATCATTAAGCAACTACTGGGGCTTCCTGACTGGGAAAAGGCAAAAGTAGACCTGGCCGCCATAGCCGATCAGACTGCATACGTGGAGTATTACAGGTAATGATGAGAGCTGTCACCTTGAATTTTACCATAATGTACCTCTCCTGCGTTTTCTCCATTTTCTGCAGAATGCAGGTCTATTTTCCACTCTTGTGTTGTAGCAAGAAAAATCATTATGAAGTATTTCATCCTTGATATTCTGCTAAGTGGGGTTGAGTGAAGCGCCATAGTAGTCCAACTGCTAATGCTTGACTACATGTGTGTGCAGTCTGGTTTATAGTTGCATTTAAAGTCATTTCCTTGCATTAGACACTATAGCAGTCCCTCCAGAAAAACGCGATTATGCGATCGCTGAATTCAATGCAAAATCAGCCAAAGTCCGCATATTTATGCGGGGGCCGCATTTTTTCAAATACGCCGCACTTTCGCTGCATAAATTGTCGATTTCCGTGCAAAATATGCGGGGTTTGCATAATTTCATAATCCTCACATTTTGGTTGCAAAAAAAGTCACATGTATCTTAGCAGAAAGTTGAAAAATGTTGCGTTTGCTTCACACAAGAGCAGCCATTTCCCCCTGTTTCCATGGGAACGTTATGAAGTGACGCAATTACGCGACGCCAGACAGACTCACGGAGGCGATTGACATCTCACAAATCAAACTTGTATAACTGTCTGTCGCACGTTCTACCGTCACATCGTTACTTAATAAACAACATAAGATAAAAGAAGTGTAGCATCAAACAGAAATTACCCGCACACATGGGGTGTTCGAGGCGCACATATAACACTGCAGAGAGTTCAACAGGAGCGCGCAGCTCTTAAAGGGGCCACACCTTATTTACACTCTTACAGTCTGAAATAAAACAAGATGAGAAATTAAATATTCCCAGCACTTTCTATGATGTAGTATGCTTGCTTATCAAAGAAAGTAATAAGAAATGACTCTTACATTAGCCTAGTGAGAACAGTATGTTGGGGGAATCACTTTTTTTTTCTCTTTTTCATCAAACCGCAATTTTTGCAAGTTCCCTCAATTTTTGCAAATTCCTGCAATTTCATCGCATAAAATTGCATAAATATCCCGCATATTCCATTGCATTTTTAAAGAAAACGGGCCGCATAATCAATCAATTTTTTGCCCGCAACAATCACAAAAAAATTCTGCATTTTTCTGGAAGGACTAAATACTATTATGGTAAATGTTATATATAAATCGCACATTTTTTCACAAATTTTTGGAAATTACCACCACAAAATCAGTCATTTTGATCGCAAAAATCACACAAAAAAAATCGTGAAATCCTGGAGGGACTGCTATAGATCACATGTTATTTACTGCTGGCCATTCATCTGCCAGTACTGGATTCACATCCCTGTCATCATTCCACATTGCAGATGGCAGGTTGAAAAGTGATGTCACAGTTCATTAGTGTAGGTTGCTAGAAAAGTTCATTTTTAATGGGAGGCATATTAATATAGCTGACATGTGATAATGATAATGTGAATGTGGATGTGCATGTGTGTCTAAGAGTAGCTTATTGAGAGACACTGTCATCTAGTCTGCTCTGACAACGTTTCAGCGTATGAAATATTTATACCTATAGGAGTTGTTCGTCTCTTAAAATAATTCATAATAGATGAAGAGCTCTCTGGAGTGGCCTCGCCAGCACACACGCACCAACAAGTAGATTTTATCACTTGGAGATTGCTTTCGTAGCTCAGGAGAGTCTCAGTCATGTTTTACTGAAGTATATAAGTCAAGTCAAGTATATTTATATAGCGCTTTTCACAATATAGATTGCATCAAAGCAGCTTCACAGTATCAATCAAAACATAACAATGTTCGTTTCTTAGTGGAAACACATCAACGTTTAGTTTAGTCAGTAGGGTCTAACATACAAGGTGTTGATTTAGATGAATTAACGAGTTTGCAAAATTCTTCCTCTCCTATAGCAACAAATGAATAAAATGTCTCCTCAGGGAGCCTAAGATGCACCCCCATATTCTGTAGTAGACGGTTGCATAGTTAAAATTTTGTCTCTGATATTATCGATCTTATAAGTGAAGAACTTCATAAAGTCATTACTGCTGTGTTGCTTGGACACTTCTGGGCTTGAAGCTTTCTTTTTCGTTAGTTTAGCCACTGTTTCAAATAGATAGCTAGAATTATGTTTATTTTTTTCTAATAGGGTTGAAAAAAAGCAGAACTAGCAGCTTTTAAGGTATATCTGTAAGCAAGCGAGCTATCTTTCCATGAAACCCAAAATACCTCTAGTTTTGTTTTCTTCCATTTATTTTCCTCCACTTCCATATAACTTAAAATGTAACCTAAAATTCCTTTGGAGAAGTAATAATGACACACATTAAACTATTGTTGACATAATAATATGAATGTAGATAGCTCAGATGACTTAGTCTTGGATCTGATGAAATTTTTTTGAGTGAATTTGAAGAATTCTATTGTAGACTTTGGGATCAATTTGAGAACAGTTTGATTGAATGTTTGACAGAATGTTTCTATTTTGTCTATGTGAAACAACTTCAACAACAATTGAAAATCAAAATCAAAGTGAAACTTAAATAATATATATATTATTTATATTCTTATATATATATATATATATATATATATATATATTCTCTCTTTTATATATATATATAAAAAATCTTTTTCTTCTCTTTATTCTGAAGATGGTTGACATACCTCCTGATACTAATATTGGATCTGGTCATCTGTCTTGCTGCTTGTCTGGGTCTGGCCAAACAATCCCGCTGGCTGCTCACTACGTGAGTAGAAACCTACATTACATTACACTGATAAATAGTGGAATTAAAGACATCTTTGTTTGAGTGATATTTTGGGTCTTTTTATCTTTGTCTATCACAATATGTTTTAACTTTCAGAAAACATCCTCTCCATGACCATTTATTTGATTTTAAGGTTCAGAAAAATGGGGGATGAAAAATGTGGCATGAAAAACTTTATCTCAGGGAAGAAAAACAATAAAAAATGTATGATATGACCCCCTTTAAACAAGTTAATTTAAAGAAAGATCAAAGAGAAAAGAACCACGAATAAAATTTTCTCCCCTTTCTCAAAGGATTGTCTGATGTTATGCTGTTCACCTGAAAACTACAGTATGTTGAGTTTCACCACAGTTCTCATTTGAATTACATTTTTAAAAGGAAACTAATAAGTTAGGCATACGTATGATTCATTTATCAGCTGGATTTTACTGCATATTAGTATTTCCTAAAGTGTTGTTCACTTGTGTACATACATTGTCCCAAAGGTTTCCAACAATGTTTAAATCAAGAGAAATTCTCAATTTCAGCCAGTGTAACATCCCTCCTCATTGCGTTATAATTTTAGTATAGTTTCCAACACCATTTAATTTGACAAATAAACTGACATGAATGAGTAGTAATTTAGCATTAAACATTGGTACTTCATTAGAATGAAATAAAATGATCAAACATAATTGTTATAACTTTATTTCATTACCTAATCCACGAACATGATATGTGTGTTTCGTCGGATTGATTTCCATTGGCAGTGAAGGTAAAGATGACTTTTCATGATCCTTCACAGCATCATCAAGTTACTCCTTTGTTATAGATTTGAATATCCGGCGAAACTTACATACTCTGCCTTTAGCATTTTGTTTCTATTGTGCATTTTTTTTTCAGTTGTTTTCTGAAAATGAACTGCTTTAACACCTGCTGGATTTTATATTGGGCGTCAAGTGGCGGCCCAGCGCAGTACCAAATTTGTTTATCATACTGTATTATTTATGGTGTGTGTGTGTGCAGGATGATGGTGTTTGGGGTTCTGACTCTCATACTGAGTTGGGCGTCTCTCGGAGCTGATGTGGCCACTGCTGTGGTGAGTATCAACCAACAAACCTGTTGTACAATCAGTGATTCGGTTCAGCTCATTATCTGAGAAATGGACAATTCAAGCCAAACACTGCATGTCATATCATTGTGTGTATGTGACATTATTTGGTTTTGATATGCACTTGAGGCGGGTCACTGAGAGTCCATTGCTTGTTTATATGGCAAAGCATGACAAATACTAGTCAACTGCTTTCTGCTTGCCTGAAGGAGGTGATAAACTTCCATTTTATTGCGTTTGATGTGGGTGTGAGTGATATCAAAATCACAATGGTGTATGTGTTTATTGGGAAAAGAGTCAAATGAGGCAGATTTCGTTAAACCACATAAATGAAAGAGTGGGAAATAAAAGAAAATGCAAGGAATGTAAAACCACCTTTGGATTTCTCTTATTTTACGATTCCCACATGGTCTCTGATATTTTCCAGTTTAGTAAAACCAAACCTTATAACCTTTTGTACTGTATTAGTGGGAGAGGAATCTGCTGTTTGTCCTTTTGGGTATGAAAAGAAATAGATTTATACAATTTTTTCAAACTTCTGAGCTCCTCAAATGCATTGTCCAAATTTCTTTTTTGCAACACTTAATATGACGGCATGCATGGGGGAATGTATTCTGGCCCACCCTCAGTTTAAAAGACCCGGTGACCGTTTTGATTCAGATGTTACTTCCAATACAACATTTTGTTGACAGTCTAGAAGAGTTAAGTACATTTCAAATCAAAATATTGTATCAAATCTGTAAATCATACCTTATTTTAGGCTCAGAACTCAATAAAAACAAAAGTTTTATCCCCTTTGTTTTCTATTTTGAACAATTTCTCTCAATCACTCATCCCTGTATTCACTCACTACTCTAACTCTAACTGGCTGGTTATGAGTGCATTTAAATGGATACCCACAAGCCAATTATATCCACCAAGAAAGTAAATCATATGGAAGAATCAATAGTATCAGTATGGAAGAGTGTTAGCAGAGAGAGAATGAGACTTTCCGTTGTGCTATTTTTACTGGTTATGTTTAAAAACTTTGAATTATGGTTGAATTATGTGCATATTAAAACAAAATGCAATATGTTACAGAAATATCATGTAAGCACTGAAATACACACTGATTGGCACACCACATGTTCTGGTTATAGATATACCGGTTTATGTTTGTCTGTGTGACTAATTTAGTTTATACATCCAGGTTGCAAATATTTCCCCTATCAGCTCATTAAGAGAGAAATGTTGATGTACCACCTCTTCAGCATCAGTGGACACGCTCCGTTCACTGTAATGAACTCATCGTTCCTGCAGGCGTTAGACACAGACACACAGGGCTTTGATCCTGGCTTCACGGCTAATGAATTAATGCATGACACAAGGCATTGAGCCTTAGGAGCTCACCATGATGTGGACTTGACTTTAAACTTTCTTGCTCTGAGATAGGATGAGGGAAATGTTACTGAAGAAAAATAAAGGCTCCTAATAAGTCACCATGCCTAGATATCTTTGCACCTGACGAATTTCAGATATGAAGGCAGTAGCATTATTGATGTGGACTTTTCTGAAAATAATTTTCTTTTTTTTTTTCTAATTCTGTACTGTCATTGTTTTCTTCATCATCTTCAGTCTTTTTGTTGCCTTGTCAGAGAAATCTCTCCTGGTTGAATGGGACAATTATGTAATCGCTGAATGCAAATTTATTGTTGACTGAAATACATCTTCTTTCACCGCCGGAAGATGTGCAGATAGAAAGTGTGTGTGATGTTTTTTTTTTCCTTAGACAGACATTTTAGCATTGTATCTGCACTTGCTGTTGCCTATACAGTTTGTATGGAGTCTGTGATATGACTTGGGTTGTACATTCACTCTTGTCTGACAGATAGCTGTTTTTTTTTTTGTTTTGTTTTTTACCTCTGAGTTTATTCTACAAGTCTACAGTATATAGGAGTGTGTGTTTGCACCTGTGTGTACTTCCTGTCTGTGTCGATTTATGTCCCTGCACCCATTGCACCAAACATCCTGAACCAAATACAAGCATTTTTAGCTATAAATTTACCGGTATTGAATACATATATACATATACACATAAATATATACATATATGTCTATATGTGTATGTATGTATATATATATATATATCATTGAAAGGTTGACGTTTTTTAAAGAAATTAATTTTTATTCAGCATTGGTGCATTAAATTGATCAAAAATGACAGTTAAGACTTTTACATTGTACATTTCAAATAAATGTAGCTCTTTTGAACTTTCTACAAAAATATTAAGCAGCTCATTTTTGTTCAGTTGTGAAAATAAGAAATGTTTCTTGATTTTAGATTGATTACTGAAAGATCATGTGAGACTGAAGACGGTAATAACGCAGAAAAATCAGCTTAACCATCAAAGAAATTTAAAGTGAAATAGAAAACTTAAAATTTAAATTGTAGTAATATTTCAAAATATTACTGGTTTTACTGTATTTTTGATCAATTAAATGCAGCCTTGGTGAGCATGTAAGGAACTCTTTTTTTGTCATTTTTAACTCATTTTTAATGGTGTAGTGTATCTTTAAATTAATTGCCGATTTATTTTATTTTTTTAAAATGTGTGTTTTTCGTTCTAGGGCACGAGTGATTTCTGTGTTGCACCAGACAAATTTCTAATGAACCAAACAAAAGACATAATCAGCTCAGGTGAGTGTATTTCTTATTCTAAATGTATTTATTTAATTTTTTTTTTAATTTTTTTTTTAAAATACAGACATGAACACACACACACACACACACAGTCATGGCCGGTTGATTTAATCTCTTTTTATGAATGGGGATTATGGTTCTTCAGTGAACACATGTGCATGAAATGGCATTTTTACACCATCAAGTGCTTGAATAGTTTAAAGGGTTAATCTGAGTGACCTTTAATCCTGCTCCATAATCACTGTGACTGAACACATCTGTAAAACAGCCATCCCTGAGATTATGTAACTTTAAATCCTGTTCTCAGCCATAATGTGTGTCTGCACTACCAGACAGACAGAAGCTCCCTCAGGTGCTCGAGGACGGAGCATCCCAGAGGAAAAACTCGTTCCTCAGAGGATGCTTTTTCATAGCTCGCAAGACTTAAAGGAGTAGATCAACTCAAAATGAACAGCCTGAATGGATAAAAATGGCTTCGAGACATCTGTCTATTATAGTGGATGTCATGCATCAGAAGGTGCATTTAATCGTAATGATAACAAGAAGAAATTCTGTATTTCATGTTGTTCGTAATGCACTCTTTCTTCTTTTCTAGATATTGTGCATTATTACCTGTACTGCAGCCAGACTCTCCCCAACCCGTTTCAGCAGGTACTATGGTTAATTGCACTTTTTATGTTCTACCTCACCAAAAATGATACCCTGTAGTGATGCGAATCAAAAGGAATCTGTTGCTATTTTGATTCTCATTCATTGTACTGAACAATACTGTTTTCCTTGCAAATCTTTAAAAAAATGTATTAAAAATTTTTACATTATTAAAACAAAGAACAATATATTAGTGAGTGAGTGTGTCATTACACCACTAATATTTTCGAAAACTTAATTGTTTCTTAATGGCTGATTCATTCAAAACGGTTCATTTGTTCACAAATCGGAGTGTTTACTGTATCCAATGCAATTTTGTATTCTTTGTCATCACATCCATTTCAGACTGCAATGTTACAAATCATAATAACATTTTTCATGGTAATATTTTTTACATTTTGTAACAGTGTTCTCATTGAAAGTGTGCCTGTGCCGCCTAAAATGCTCTCTTCATTATTTAGGTGTTCAAACGTCCAATAGGAATCGATTCTAAACTGCAACTGACTTATCGGTGTCCCTCTTCTTGTACTTTCCCAGTCTCTGTGTCTTTCTCCCTTCACTTCTCCTGTCTCTCAGCATCTCTCAGGGTTTTTAGGTCAGGCAGTAAAAGGCCAGTGTCCTACATCTGAGCTTGCTGCAGTTCAGCTTGACTTGCTTTAACAGAGTAACTGTAGATATCTCTGTCGGATCAATAGAGTTGTCACAGAGAAAAGGAAAGCAGAGATGTTCATAACAAGCTCAGTTGCATGACATGTATTGACCCACAGAGAGAAATATCTGTCTGTAGAGCATCATCAGCACTTGTGTTCCTGTAATGAGATGAATATCTGGTATTTTTAATCTTATTTAATCAATCTCTTTGTGTTCTCTTCTTGGTCTCATCTTTGTTTAATATCTAATTGGTCTTTATTCAGACTCGCACAGCCTCTCGTTCTGTCACTTTTTTTTTAGTTGAATAGTTCTTCTGTTTCATTATCTGTTGCTTGCCTCTCCTGTGGTCTGGAATTGAGAAGTTTTCACAGTGAATTTAATCACTTTCTCATCAAGACAAGAGGGTGAAAATAGTACAAATAAAGTGGATTTATTTAATCCGCTTTTAGATGCGTTTATCTGACGGTCCACCTGCTGGTGAATCTTGTGTCATATTTCATCACAAAATCATTTGTCCAACTCCAAGCATTGTTTGCATCACAGAAAAATCTCATTATTGTAATACAACAATTATCATTCCTAGAATATACTAATAAAAACATCATCTTCAGACACATTGCTTAATTTAATTTGATTATTTTTATTATTGTATATTTTTTAAGTTTTATTTTATTTAGTTTGACCTAATCATATTCTTTATATATATGAAGAGTTCAGATGCAAAAGCCTATAAGTGCCATTTGAAATTTTCTTCTAGAATGATCATTTTTATCAAGCTTGTATATTTAAGTTCAGTAATTTCACTTAAATTGCAATGAAGATTACCTATTAATTGTCATTTAAGTGAAATTACTGAACTTAAATATACAAGTTTGATAAAAATGTTCATTCTAGGAGAAAATTTCAAATGGCACTTAGAGGCTTTTGCATCTGAACTCTTCATATATATATATATATATATATATATATATATATATATATATTCATGTATATAGTTTTATCTATGGGTGGTGCAGTTTCTCACTCTGCTGGTAGGGAGTGGAACTGCATATCAGAACCGAACTGAACCGAACCTGTGATGTGTGAACTGTTGTTGTTGTTGTCGAGTTTGTTAACTTAGCCCTCAAACAAAACAAACTGATCCTGAATTAGTTTGTTTTGCAGTCGCTGACTGTCTTCCAGAGATCGCTGACCACCATGCAGATCCAGATACAGGGTCTCCTGCAGTTTGCTGTTCCTCTGTTCCCCACAGCTGAGGTGAGTGTGCCTGAGGACATACAGACTGTGGGATTAAATTTACATTTATGCATTTGGCATTTGGCATTTTTATACAAAATAGCTTGCGTTGTATACTTTACATTGTCTACAATATATATATATATATATATATATATATATGCATGTATGCATGTCCAGGTCAACTTTCACTCTCTCACACACAGACACACACTCACACTAGCTTTTCAAACTATCTACAATTCTTCATTTTAATATATATAAATATATAAAACTTGTATATTTAAGTTCAGTAATTTCACTTAAATAACAATTAATAGGTAATAATCATCATTGCCATTTGCCAAGTGAAATCACTGAACTTAAATATACAAGCTTGATAAAAATGATCATTCTAGAAGAAAATTTCAAATGGCACTTAGAGGCTTTTGCATCTGAACTCTTCATATATATCCAAGATTATGCTATTTAATTTCTGAAAAGTTGTTTCAAAGCTATTGTGTGGTTCTTTTCAGAGGGATTTATTGAGCATTCAGCATCTATTGAATAATTCAGAGGCCAGTTTACATCAGCTCACTGCTCTTCTAGACTGCAGAGGACTCAATAAGGTAGTGGGCACTCATACACATCTCACCTGCTTCTGTCTAAAATGATGCTGCGCGATTAATGAGATTTCCACAATTAGTAAAATGGATGTAATCTCTTGTGGCATGTGTGTGTTTGCAGGACTACCTGGACGCGCTGATAGGTGTGTGTTATGATGGAGTGGAGGGGTTACTGTATCTCTGTCTGTTCTCTCTGCTGGCGGCCTGTGCCTTCTCTGTCATGCTGTGCGCCATACCGAGAGCGTGGCGACAGATCGCCAACAGGTACAGAATGCATTATGATGCATTCACACACATTGACTACAGTGCACTTAAAAGGATTGTTCTCCCAAATTTACTCGCTCTCAAGTTGTTCCAAACCTGTATGAGTTTCTTATTTCTGCTACTTTAAAAACAAAAGAAGATATTTTGAAGAATGTCGGTAACCAAACAGTTGATGGGCCCCATTGACTTTTTTCCCCATACTATGGGATTCAATGGGGCCTTGGGTCTGTTTGGTTGCCTATATTCTTCAGAATATCTTCTTTTGGGTTCACCAGAAGATAGAAATCCATTTAAGTTTGGAACAACATGATTTTTTTTTTTTTTTTTGGGTCAACTATCCCTTTAATTATAATAAAACACCCATAAACTTGCTAGTTAAAGGGATAGTTCACAATGAAATACATTTTTGGTATGTTTTAGCCTACATAAAGGGCATCCAAGATGTAGGTGTCTTCGTTTCCGCAGTAGTTAAAATTTTGATATTTGTCTGCCAGTCATATAATGCAAGTCTATGGTCACCACCTCAAAGAGCATGCACAGAGAAGTCCAAATTAAACATTATTTAAACATGATAAGTACACATTGATGGCTTAAGGCACAAAACGAGCGGTTTGTGTGAGAAAACGAACAATATTTATATCGTTTTACCTCTTACCACAGCCACAAAGCGCCCGCGCCCTCACATCACTTGGTCGTGATTACAAGAGGTAAAAACGATATAAATACTGTTCGTTTTCTCACACAAACCGCTCGTTTCGTGCCTTAAGCCATCAATGTGTACTTACATTTACGAGTCACTAAATCATGTTTAATTTGGACTTCTCTGTGCATGCTCTTTGAGGTGGTGACCATAGACCTGCATTATATAACTGACAGACAAGAACGATTTGACCTAAAAATATCAAAATTGAAAATACTGTGGAAACAAAGACACCTACATCTTGGATGCCCTCGAGGTAAGCTAAAACATACCAAAAATTAATTTCAAAGTGAACTATTGCTTTAAGTTCTTTGAGAGTCAGTTGAAAGTTACAGGCAGGTCTGTTAGAGCCTTTGCATGATGACATTTCTCCAGAAGCAGGATTAAATGTATCAAATATTAAAAATAAATTGTTTGATTGTTAGTGTATGGCATACAATGCTTCTCTTTCTCTCTCCACAGAGATAGAGATTACGATGACATCGATGACGGGGACCCGTTTAACCCCCAGAGTCGACGAATAACGGCCCACCATTCACACCAGGGCAACATGCACAGCTTCTGCAGCTACAGTAGCAGCATGGGCAGCCAGACCAGCCTGCACCCTCCAACACAGGCCGTGTCCAACGCACCCCTGTCAGAATACATGTAAGAGTCGCCCTTTAAACATGATTTATTCTTTTTCATATTCTCTGATTTCCTGGTTTCAGATGGATGCGTCTGAATTGTGTGTGGCAGCTTAATTCAATAACTTTGGCATGTAATAAAGGGGAGATGTGTGATTGATTTTCCTTTCTTAAAGGAATAATAGATGAAGTTCACTGTGTTAGTTTTAAATGACTTATTTCCTTTCTTCCTCCTCCTCAGTCCGACTTAAACTCTCCACATCGCTTTCTCTTGTCATTCATCACTGTCTTGTTTTGTCAGGAACCAGTCTGCGCTGTTTGGTGGAAACCCACGCTATGAGAACGTGCCTCTGATCGGGAGAGGATCTCCTCCTCCTTCGGTGCGTTGGGCTCCAGAGGTCCAGTCCTTCTCATGACCACACATACACTCATGTTTACACAATAGCAATAGTTTACACTAAAGAAAAAAACTTAAAAAAAAAAAAAAAACAAGGACACAATATTTTAAAGTGTACATGAAATCCAAATTGACCATCTGTACACTACTGTTCAAAAGTTTTGGGTGGGTCAGGTTTTTTTAAATTAACACTTTTATATAGTAGGTACACATTAAGTTAATCAAAAGTGACAGTAAAGACATTTATAATGTTACAAAAAATATATATTTCAAATAAATGCTGTTATTTTTGTGATATTGAAGACTGAATTAATGATGCTGAAAATCCAGTTTTTCCATCACTGAAATAAATTCCTGGAATAAAGTCGCTTTTTGGATTTAAATAGGCAAAAATGTCAATGATTGGTTCATTATTGCAGGGATTTTTATGTTTCTCTCTAACATGTAATATGTTTGGCAATAGTTCTTCTAACCCTAATTGATGAATTGTGTAGCTTTTCATGTGGGAAGAGACACATCATGGTCATATTCCAGGATGTCAATGTCAAGATACTGCAGGCTCAAATTGTGAAAGAATGGTTATGAGGGAACATGAATAATCATTTTCACACATGAGTCCAGAGCTTAAATTCTTTGAAAGTCTTTGGGATGTGCTGGTGGAGACTTCACAGAGTGCTGGACTCTTGCATTGTCAATACAAGATCTTTACCATAAATTTAATGCACGATTTGATGGATATAACATCACAACATTTATTTCCATCAAGAGGTGCATCAACTTAAAAACACAAATTGGTTGAACAGAAGTGTACTTGCTTAGTACTTGTGTTATATCTGTGCTCATCATAACAAAAATTAGACCACACATGTGTATTAAGATTGGAGTTTGATTTCATGTTGACTTTAAACTCGTACTATGATTATTTCTATTCTTAATATTCTATTTGCTCTCCAGTGGTTTTGTACTGTCTTCTGCTAATAGCTTATTTTACGTTTTTTTTTCTTTGTTTGTATGTTTCTCTGTTTGTATGTTTCTATTCTTATTTTTCTTATTTTAACACAAAAAACAAAACAAACAAAAAACAATTCTTTTTGGAGCTTTACTCTCAGCCATATATAAACCGCGTAAGTTGCTGTATGAATGCAATATTATTGTCCCAGTCTCTCTGTTCTCTGATCCTCCCCCCAATTTTCTGTTATTTCATCCCTTGTTTTTATACTAAATTTTGTTTGGGTGATTTTCCCTTTTTCACTCCTGGCATGAATCCTCAATTCCTCATAGACACACCCACACATGTTGTATGTTAGGCACAGATTAGTTATATAGAGCACGCCCCCCCCTATTGGTAGGAGGTCAGAATGTTTTTGTAATTCTATGTCTAATTGTAGTGTTGTCTGGTCAGTAGCATGCCTTTAGGACCCTTTTGTCGCCTGCAAACTTAATAGGGGTTTAGAGCGACATGAGGATGAGTAAACTATGACAGAATTACAGTCTTTTGGATATTAACTAGCTAAAATTGCCTTGGCATCATCAGTAATCTTATGGAAGCTTGTTTCGTTGAGGAAATATACAATTAAAAAAAGGTAATTGTGACTTTTTAGCTCACAATTCAGACATTTTTCTTGCAATTACGAGATATAAACTCACAACTATCTGTATCAGTATTGGAACATGTCAGTAGGCTTTTGTGTCTCTTCGAACACATTCGACCACATGGACGTTTTCACTATGAAAGCTATCAGTTTTGGTTTTTTGACTACCTCTGAAGTGCTCGAAAGTGGACTAGCTCAAAGTTTTAGACCGCATCTACACCTGTATTTAGCGTCGTTAATACCAGATGTAAACGGGGCCATAAACTTTTCCCAGGACAAAGATTGTTTTTTTGCAATTCGCAATTCTGACTTTATAACTTGCAACTTTCTCTCTCTATTGTTAGTAAAAAGCCAGGATTGGGAGATAAAGTCGAATTGCGGGATATAAACTCAATTATGATTTTAAGACTAAATTGTGGACTCAGTTTGAAGAGACAAAAAAATCTGACATCTTTTTGCAATTGTGAGCTTTTATCTTGCAATTCTGACTTTATAACTTTTATTTGCAAGTTTATATCTCAGAATTGTGAGAAGAGAAGTTAGAATTGTGAGAAGGCATAATTAAATCTTTGGTGGAAACAAGCTACCATAGTAAACACTTTTAGTCCCCAACAAACAAAAAAAGTGTAGTTCATTTTCATTTCACTCTTGACAAATAGTCATTGTTTTTGCTTTAGTTATCCACCTAGATAGTGAGAGTTTGTGACTCCTGTGTTGCTGTTCTCCACAGTACTCACCAACCATGAGAGCCACCTACCTCTCCATGACCGAAGACCAGATCAGACACTTTGGGGAGGATTTCCGAGCGTAGAACTGATCCGTTTTCTTCTGGCATGCACACGTTTTACCTGGCGTGATTCTTTACACGCTGGAAATCTGGACACATGGAAAACACTCCCGCCAGCATGTGTGCGCATCTTTATTTGTGTTACAGGACCACAGTCTGAGAGGAGAACATGATGTTAGAAGTACTCCGTGTGTCTCCATATGGGTGCGTGCATGATGTATGTGTGTGTTTGTCGATTATTCTGATGGTGCAATGCATCCTTTCCCTCACTACTGACACATTTGTGAGTTTCTGAAATATCCTCTCTCTAATAATCTTTTATTTGTATGTTTACATCATATTTTTCATCAAATAGACTGTTGGTCTTCCCTATTGCCTTTCAAGTGCAGAAACTGTTCAGTGTAGGTTACAAAAACTATTTTGGACCCACTTTATATCAAGTGTCTTTAACTACTATGTACTAAGATTTAAATGATTCATTTGATGCAATGCATACATACATTTTTGCATTACATCTGTTGTTAATTTCTGTAATTACATCTTTCACGCTGTTGATACTTTGCCTACCTTTAAACCTAACTATACCACAAAACCTGTCCCTATACTTATCCGTATCCCTCCTCAGTAGCAGCAAAAGTGTTCTGCAAAACAACATGAGCACAATAAGTATGGTACCTAACAATCATTGTTTTTTTTTTTGTTTTTTTAGTGTTATTTACCATTTAGGTTACAGTTTATTTTAAGGTGTCCTTGTTATGGTGTAATTATACAATTTAGTACTGGTTGATATTAATTAGCTACATGTACTTAATATATAATTAGGTTTAGGATTAGTTGCTTATAACCATGCTCAAATTACTGTTTGTAACTACATGTAAAATGTGTAACAGGGACACTGTAAAAATAAACTGTTACCATTATTTATATATTAGTATACCGGTATACTATTATTATTTACTTGTAATTTTAGTTAACTAACAAGACGGCTAAAAAGTATTATTAATATATATATATATATATATATATATATATAGTACATAGAAGTTAAAGACCTAATTTTAAGTTGGACCTTTTTTTTTTTTTGGGACCAGAGTACACAACCTTCTAAAGGTTACCCATTTGTCATATTAAAGGTTGTACATATAAGTGTGGACAATGGTTGAAGTATCAATATTCTGTCCTACATAGTATACAACATTGCTAATGTCAATATAGTAGGTTTGCTAGGTACTTTTCTAAGCAATTGTTGCTCATGAAAAGGTGTCTGACGTTTTTTTAGCTACTGTGCAGTGAACTTCATGAACATGTCATCACTTTTTTTGATGGCTAACTGTACAGATACTAATGCCTTTTATCTTCTTTTGAAGTGAATATTTTGTTTTCTAAATGTTTTATGTGCCAAGAATGGAAGCATGTTTAGTGCCTCTAAAGCCTTTGTTTTCATTCCCTTATTGCTTAATGAGTTCCCACTGTGTGTTAGCAAGGATGGGACAAAGAGGGGGAAATGAAAGCTTTTCTGTTTGGTTTATGCATGTAGAGGCGTTTTAAAGTACAACATGATCACTTTATAGTGATCAAACAGTCACTTTGTACCACAAATGATGTCTCTAACATCCAGAGAGACTTTCACCTCATTTCCAGCAAGCCCAAATGAGAGGTCATTTTTCCTGAAACTTAAAATCTTAAGAAAGCACACTGAGCCAACTTTCTCCCATGCTGCAATGCGTATATGCTTTGAATTAACCTGTTCACCAGCTGTAAATAACCTGTATGGTAACAGATGTTGTGTGATTATTTCCATTTCTTTGCTCCATTCTTGTGTGCCACTCTCAATATACTGTTTGATAAAATCAGATACTTGGACTGATGCTTGTACGGCATTTCCTCGATTGAGATTGATGGTGGCTTCCGTCTCTGGTTTATTGCATATAGTGTTTTTAATACAACTGATTTTAATACTTTGGGTGCATGAATGACACTGTTGCAGACAGTGAGTTGGTGCTTGATTTCTGTCTAACTTAGAGGACAGAAACATGGATATAATAAAGCCATTTTGAACTGAATCGAGACATTTGAGTAAAAACTTTTATTTTGGAATGTATATAGCATTTATATACAGCACAAGGCTTGGCAAATTGCAGGGCAGGTTTTCAATGTCACTTTCCATACAACAGACACATGGGTATTTTTGGCTTTGCAAATGCCTAAACCTCAAAACAATTAAATATGTAACTAAAAATATATGTAGCCTAAATGATAGTGTACAAGAGTATCAAACCGTTTTACAAGTGTTAAAAACTTGTATTACATGACACTTGACCCGATATGATGTTTATAATAATATCTTGTCTATCTTGTCCTGTGAAGTTTAACCTTATGGTAATCTCTACCGTTTATATAGCTAACTAGCCTATAGGTTATATTATATATTTCTTTCATGTCTCAATGTCTGCCAGTGTCCTTTGACGATTTCAGTTATGGTGTTGCGAAAATATGATGATTTATGATGGTAAACGTTTGGATGCCAAAATTCACATTTTAACCGGACGTTTGAAACTTAGAGTAAATAACCATTTGTTATTGGACTGAAGGCAGCTGAGATTTAGACACAATATGCCTTGCATAAAAATAAATGTATTCTAATGAAATTGACTGAAACTGTTTATTTAACCACTTGTATGTTGCGCATTATTACTGAAAAAGAGTTTTATTGGTGCTTTTCTTCTCATTGAACCCTGTGTGTTGTTGTTACATGGCGCGCTCTAGTGGCCTTGTTGTCGAACTGCAGTAGAAGAGCAGCAAGCCTGAGGTAAAACAATCAACAATGTTCATCTCATATGCGAGTGAAACAATATAAAATAGCGCATTTATATGTAAGTGTACAAATTTAACTAGCATTAGTTGCTATTAGTATTTAGAACCATACCATTTATATTAGCACTATTAAAGAGAGTACAAGTATGCATGCAAACGTGACGTCACTTGCGCCACCGCTGCTAGGATACGGTAAACTACCCAGAGTGGACCACTAAAACCATCGAAACACAGAAAGCGTCTCAAAATCAGGTAAATATAGCCTATGGCTTATTTTGAAAGAGTTTAACTTTAAATGAATCATAGTCGGATACTTGTAATGTTCTGGAAGTATTTCCAAAACATTTGACACAGTTTTAGACCTTATGATATCTGTGCTGGTGTTTTGTTGGACTTCCCTAACACAGTAACAGTGACACAGCTGATAGGAGACGTTCTCAGAACTTTGGCTAACATTCTCTGGCAAGGTTCTCTAAAGTTCGTCTAACAACGTTAATAGAACGTTCGTTTAAAGTTGTCTATAACGTCGCATAAGATACATTTAAAATTAACGTTCCCAAGAAAAAACGTTTTGTGTGTTTTTGTATGAAACAAATGAAAGAAAGGGAGGTGGTCCTATCATAAATTATGCTGATGAGATTTCATGAGATTTTTTTTTTTTTTTTTTTTTTGTCTAGTTTAGTAAGCAGATAATCTTTGGTGACCAGTTTAGTATTAAAATCTAAAAACCTTCACTGTAAAACATTTAAGTGTTTTCATCATAAAGTTTCAGAGTTTCTCTTCTGTAAGTGGGTGTGTGACATATAATTCCACCAAAACTATTTTAATCCAAAACTCTTAAATCTTTATGTATAATAATTATAGAAACATTCATGACTACATTAATTGGGGAAATGTATGGCACATTTATCACTAGCTTGGTTTTGTCATCAATAAGTGGGTGTGATACTATAATTCCTTTAAAACTATTCAAATTAATTGACGAAATGTAAGACATATTACCGTAGTATTGTTTTTAAATTAATTTGTCACCCCACAGGACGATTGAAAATTAACTAGTGAACACAAAACATTTACCCAATATTTTTTAGCCCACGACTTGTTAAAATGTATAAAATTGTGCATTTGATCATGAACATCTTGTAACTTTACTTACCTTTAGCTAAAATGGAGATTGTGTACGTGTACACAAAAAAGCGCAGTGAGTTTGGCCGTCAGTGTAACTTTTCAGACCGTCCGGCTGAGCTGCATGTGGACATTCTGCCTGACCCTTCCCTCGCTGCAAACTTCACTGTGAGAGATCCATGTAATGCCACCATGCAGTGCGCAAAGGAAATGTCAGAGCATGAGGTGAGACCAGTTTAACAGCAACACATGAACACAAAAAGCTCTTTTGTAAACAACTGTACATTCATAAAATGTAATATTAGAGTTACAAATTAGTTTCCATCTTAGTTTGAAATTCTTGTCTAGGTGAACACAGAGCGCTTTGAATCAGAGTCACGAGGAATGAACCATGTGGAAGGAGGGTGGCCGAAAGATCTCAATCCAGAGGACGTGGAGGCGACCATCCGCTACAGGAAGAAAGTGGAGAAGGATGAACACTATCAGAACACGATTATGCAGATTGCTGGTGTAAGTGCCATGAAGTATTATATTTGAGATGAGAAATGATATGCTGGGTTGTATTGTGAGTTTCCTCTCAGAAGAAGACATGTTTTTTGACTTCTTTATTAAAACACATTGCAGCTCATGGAACACTGTAGCAAGCAGAACAACGCCACTGACATCTACCAGGACTTTTTTGTTGATGAGGTTGAGGAAGAGGTGGTGGAGGATTTAGAGGAAGAGCCATCAGCCAAGACGATCAATGTCTTCAGGTGAGCACACTCACCTGTAGTGAGAAGAGCAATATCAGCCAGGTCACTTGAATGAATAAAACATTTTCTCTTTTCAACAGATTTTTAGGCATTTTTGGGTAAATATTGTGTTCGTTTAAACATTTATATATTAATAGAAATGTTTCTTAAAGGTATAGTTCACCTCAAAAAAATCTTACTCACCCTCATGTTTCGTTCATCTTTGGAACACAAATGCATATCTTTTTGATTAAATCTGAGACCTTTCTGTCCTTCCATTGACAGCTACGCAACTACGACTTTGATGCTTCAAAAAGTTCATCTTATAAATATACTATATGAATTGAGCTGTTTAGTCCAAATTTTCTGAAGAAACACAATTTAGGCTTTTATTCGCATTTAAAAATTCACCAACTCACACATTATTTGTTGTAAACAGAAGATCAAGCATGCTTGTTTAAAGGGATAGTTCACTTTGAGGCCCAAACGTGCTGCTTAACACAAGAATGAACTTTATTGGTTCTCGCACGTTAAAGGGATAGTTCACTTTGAAGTAAATTTTTGGTATGTTTTATCTTACCTCAAGCGCATCCAAGATGTAGGTGTCTTTGTTTTCGCAGTAGTTTCAATTTTGATATTTTTAGGTCAAACCGTTCTTGTCTGTCAGTTATATAATGCAGGTCTATGGTCACCACCTCAAAGAGCATGCACAGAGAAGTCCAAATTAAACATGATTAAATGACTCATAAATGTAAGTACACATTGATGACACGAAACGAGCGGTTTGTGTGAGAAAACGAACAGTATTTATATCGTTTTTACCTCTTGCAACCACAGCCACAAAGCACCCGCGCCCTCAGATCACTTGAACGTGGCTGTGGATACAAGAGGTAAAAACGATATAAATACTGTTCGTTTTCTCACACAAACCGCTCGTTTCGTGTCTTAGGCCATCAATGTGTACTTACATTTACGAGTCATTAAATCATGTTTAATTTGGACTTCTCTGTGCATGCTCTTTGAGATGGTGACCATAGACCTGCATTATATAACTGACAGACAAGAACGGTTTGACCTAAAAATATCAAAATTGAAACTACTGCGGAAGAAAAAGACACCTACATCTTGGATGCCCTTGAGGTAAGCTAAACCATACCAAAAAACAAAACGTATTACTTTTGAGATATAGTACTTAATAAATTGGGTATCTGTGCATTTTTCTAGAGACCCAAATGAAGTGAAGCGCACAGCCACAAGTTTATCCTGGCACCCCGATGGTAACCATAAACTTGCTGTCGCCTACTCTTCCCTGGAGTTTCAGAAAGCACCCAATAACATGAGCTTCGACTCCTACATATGGGACATTGGTATGCCATAAAGCAAAAACAGCTAAATGAGTCGCCACACTTAGAAAGAACAAACAATATATATATATATATAAAACATCTTTTCACCTTCAGAAAATCACAATAAACCTGAGATGACCCTGAAACCTGTATGTCCACTTGTTTGTCTGGAGTACAACCCAAAAGATTCACACATTCTCGTTGGGGGAGGCTACAATGGACAAATTGGTAGGTTTCATCGCCTGAGCATCTCTTTGAATTCACAATTAATCATTTTATATTCCAGCTACTAAAACCCTTATGACCATCTGAACTCTTTCAGTGGCTTAATTAGATTGATCTCAGTCACTCTGGGCATTTAATAAATTAAAACCATCAATAAATTATGGTTTATGGAAAAAAAGTTCCTTTGACCTTGTCTGAATAGTGCTTGATAGACGTGTCTCTTTTGTAAAGTCTAATGGCTGAGCTAATTGCCTTTGGCATTGAATGCATAGTTGAAATGAGTAATGGACACAAATGTCCTTGTTTATTTTTGTAAAATTATGCAAATACCAGCGTGTTGTTTACCCCATTACCAGCGTACTGGGACACGCGCAAAGGCAGCCAGCCAGTGGAGATGTCCACCATCGAACACAGCCATAGAGATCCTGTCTACAAAGTCATCTGGCTTCAGTCGAAGACAGGCATGGACATCTTCTCAGCTTCTACAGATGGTCAGGTCTGTGTGCAATGACACATAAGTCTAAAAGTAAAGAAATAAACCTCACAATATTTCATTGAGGCTTGCATTGCAGTCCTCAAAATATGCATCTGTCACCAGGTGCTGTGGTGGGACATTCGTAAGCTGAGTGAGCCCACTGAGAGTCTGGTGCTGGACCCCAGTAAGAAGTGGGACCTTGATAATGCCCTTGGTGCAATCTCACTGGAGTTTGAGACCACTATGGTAAGACCAGTTCTGTTTTTTGTTGTTTTTTTGGTTTAGTGCTAGAAGAAACTTCGTGGAAACAGATGTTGAGAACTTAAAAATACTTTTGTTTTTGATTACACAAGCCTACTAAGTTCATGGTGGGCACAGAGCAGGGTCTTGTGGTTTCATGCAATCGCAAAGCAAAAACCCCAGCTGAGAAGATTGTATGCACATACAGCGGACACCATGGTCCCATTTACGCCCTGCAGAGGAACCCGTTTTTTCCTAAGAACTTCCTGACCGTGGCTGACTGGACCGCACGCATCTGGTCAGAGGACATCAAGGAGTCCTCCATTATGTGGACCAAGTAACTTATGTTTCATGGTTCAAATACAGCATTACAAAAGTAATTCTCTGTACATTTTTGTACACTACCAGTCTGGGGTCAGTTAGACTTTATAAAGAAGTTAATATTTCTCTTTAGCAACAACACATTCAATTTGATAAAAAGCAACAGTAAAGTCTTTTACATTGTTCTAGAAGAGTTTCATTTGAAATTAATACTGTTCTTTTGAACTTTCAATTCAGCAAATAATTCTGAAAACACTTATAATTATAATATCACAATTTCCACAAAAAATATTAAGCAGCAGCAGTTTTCAACATTGAGAATAATAAGAAATGTTTATTGAGCATCAAGTCAAGTCACCTTTATTTATATAGCACTTTTTACAATACAGATTGTATCAAAGCAGCTTCACAGTGATATCATGAAAATAATACAACACAGATCAGTAATATTGTTGAATATTAAATGTCCCCAACTAAGCAAGCCAAAAGCCAAATCAGCCTTTTAGAGTAATTTCTGAAGGATCATGTGACTGAAGCTTTGACATCAAAGGAATCGGGTTAGAAAACAGTTATTTTAAATTGTAATAATATTTCACAATATGATTGTTTTTCAGTGTTATTTTAGTGTCATTGAGATAATGGTAGTTTTTTTTTATTATTTTGAATTAGATTTTATGTTTATATTTTCCATTTTCATTTTAATTTCAGTGCAAGTTTTAGTATTTTTTTGTCTTTGTCATGTTTATTTTTAAAAAAATTATATATATATATATATATATATAGTAATTATTATTTCAGTTAACATCTTATGGTTTTAGGTTTAATTATAGTAATAACCCTGTTGTTTTTACTGTATTTTTATCAAATAAATGCAGCCTTGGTGAGCTTTCTTTCAAAAATATAAAAAGAATAACAATAATCTTGCCGATCCTTAATTAGTAGTGTAGATGTTTGGTAAAACTTGCACAGGTGCCAGTATTTCTAATCGATTATTTCCCCAGGTATCACATGGCCCATCTGTTAGATGGCTGTTGGAGTCCGGTCAGACCCTCAGTCTTCTTTACAGTAAAGATGGACGGCACCCTGGACGTGTGGGACATCTTGTTTAAACAGAACGACCCCACTCTCAGCCTCAAAGTTGGTGCTTAATGTCTCCTTGTACTGAAACCATCTCACAGTTCAACATTTCAGCGTTAGCTGTTTGAGGAAATATTTTTTTCTCTCTCACAGGTTTGTGATGAAGCCCTGTACAGCATCCGGGTGCAAGATAACGGCCGTTACCTGGGCTGTGGCTCTCAGCTGGGAACCACCACACTGCTGGAGATTTCATCAGGCCTGTGCACACTGCAGAAGAACGAGAAAGCCCTGGTCTCAGAGGTGAGACACAAACACAAAGGCTGCATTCATTTCAGCAAAAATACTGTAAAGTAATGTTGTATTGCATCATTACTTAAGTGATGGCAAAGCATCATTACACATACAAAATGTTCATGATCGTGTTACTTCACAGTGCATTAACTAATGAAGAGTTCAGATGCAAAAGCCTCTAAGTGCCATTTGGAATTTTCTTCTAGAATGATCATTTTTATCAAGCTTATATATTCAAGTTCAGTAATTTAACTTAAATGACAATTAATAGGTAAACCTCATTGCAATTTAAGTGAAATTACTGAACTTAAATATACAAGCTTGATAAAAATGATCATTCTAGAAGAAAATTCCAAATGGCACTTAGAGGCTTTTGCATCTGAACTCTTCTAATGTTAACAGATACAACTTTTAAAGGGATACTCCACTTTTTTTTGGAAATAGGCTCATTTTACCTCTCCCCCAGAGTTAAACAGTTGAGTTTTACCGTTTTCAGATGTATTCAGACGATTTTCTGATATTTAGAAGAATATCAGTAAACAGACAGTTTCTGGTCTCATTGACTTCCATAGTATATATATTTTTTTCCTACTATGGAAGTCAATGAGACCAGAAACTGTCTGGTTACTGATATTCTTCTAAATATCAGAAAATCGGCTGAATGGATTTGAAAACGGTAAAACTCAACTGTTTAACTTTGGGGGAGTTGTAAAATGAGCCTATTTCCAAAAAAAAGTGGAGTATCCCTTTAATCCTAAAATGAAATAGCAAATGTTGACATTCATTAATTATACAGACATTAGCCTATATTGTAGAGATTGTAAAAGTTTAAAGCTTAAATAATAGTAAATTATTCATAATTACATGCCACTAACCCTCAACCAAATCCTAATCCTACCATAACCCTATAGTAAGTACATGTTGTTAATTAATATTACTCAATACTTAAATTTATAATTACATTGCAACAATGACATCTTAAAATAAAGTGTAACCAAAATCTGTCATATAAAGATACTAGAATGATTCCCTTTTTTTTTTAAAGCATTTTCAATAATTATCCTAGAGGAAAGAAAAAATGAGTGTCAAAATAATGTTGTATTTACTGTACATCCATCTGTCATTGACTGGACTTTTGGGGTGTATCCTTGATTTTTCCAGATGTTTGAGCGCGAGACCAAGCGGGAGAAGATTCTGGAAGCTCGGCACAGAGAGATGCGTCTGAAGGAACGCAGCCGCTCCGAGCAGAGCCGAGAGGACGAGGGCAAAGAGGCGGATGGGGAGGAGAGCACCGAGGAGCTGGTGGCCCGCGCAGAGACCGAGTTCTTCCACATGTTGGAAGCCGAGAAGACCAAAGAGATGAATGAGGAGAAAGAAAGAGATATGGTCAAGGATGTTATTTATGTTTCTGACGTCTGAAAGCGTTAATCAAGGTTTTTAACCACACATCTGTGTGTTTTTGATGGGTGTTGTCATATGTGTGTGTTTCAAAACGGCCTTTCAAATGAAATCGCCCCCCATTGTGGAGCTTAAACAAATTGTACCCCATGTTTGGACTGTTGCTCCAATAAGATAAGGGTCCTGAACGCTATATATAACCCCGTTAGCTGGGATGAAAACGCTCTATTGTGAACGACAAAGAAAGAAAAATCAATAAAGTCTACTTTGTCGGTTCCCAGAATGCTTTATGCTCCTCCGTGATTGGTGAGGAGGCATTTGAGCTTGTGCGACCGTCAGAAGTGTATTGCTATAGGCCCATCTACTCAAAGGCTCATGTGATTAATGGTTTTGGCCTTTTCAAGGACCTAAGTTATTTGAAAATAAAGAGGGGTTTATAATTAGGTTTGTTTTTAGTGTCTCGTGTGATTTCTAATTGGACAAAAAGAAGTTTGGTCTCATAGTTTCTGATCTGTCTTTTCTGAAGAGTATTTGTTTGTTTTTTTCATTCCCTGCAGGAGAAAGGCGTGTGTGAAGAAAAAGATTTCCAGGAGGAGCATGAAACCAATGGTGTCGCTTCCTTTACAAGAAGAGAAGTCTCTCTGTAGATTGTGAACACAGAGCTGAGGATGCTTGCATCAACTGCTTAGACTAGTCTTATAAGTTCGTCATCTATTTGTTTATACATTTTTCAAGCCAGTTATATACAGAGGTAGATTGGTCTGATTTGTATCTGAAAAGTAAGACTTATTAGCCCAAACTAATTACTTGTTGCAGACTAGTTCTTAAGTCTTAACTGCATTAGGTTTGTGCAACTGGATCCATGGGTCTCGCACTGAAACGCTGTTCAGAACCCAATTTAGTTTCATAATGTGATGTATTTCAATGTATATTCAATGAGATAAATGCAATGAGATATTCAATGAGATAAAAATGCAGCTGACTGTTCTTATGTTATATCATAAAGTGCCTAATTAAATACACAATGTTTGTATACACAATGGATAATAAAAAATACACATTGGATAATAAAATTGGATTTAAATATGCATGATTGTTGCAATTAGTCCTACACTAATTAAACTCATGTTTTATATTCTCAATACAGCACCAGATTATGTTGTCTGAAGTGAAAAAGCTGTAACACTTATAATAACGACATCATTTTTGCAATAAAATATATACACGTTTCAATAATTTCTGTCTCTACCTTGAGTGTATCTCTTCTATTATGAATAATATTTCAAGTTCTGTAATAATAATTATAGAAATGATATTTAGTCTTGTTATTACACTGTAAAAAATATATTGGTGGTTTAACTTAAAAAAAATTAAGTAACATGGTTGTCTTCAAAAAAAAAAGTTCATTGAAATTGAAAAATTGAGTTAATTCAATGAAGGAGATTGATTTAATAATCAGAAACTCAAAATATGATGTTATCTGAACCACATAATTTAAGTTGATTTGACAGAAGAAAAAAAATCGTTTTTTGTAGTATTAGTATTATTAATTTTATTTTTAAAATTTGTCATTTGTGGAGAATTAAGAAAGATAAATGGATGTCAGGGTCATACAAACGTCCAAGAAGTTAAACTAGAGTCTTAATAAAAGGCTGACATTCTATAAATATAACGTAAAACACAAACCTTAAAAAAATAGTTAACTGTGTTATAACTATTTATTTAAAAAAAAAAATAACCTTAACGTCTAATTATATAACTCCCAAAACAATCATGTTTGTTTATATTAATATATAATATTATTACGTATATATTATTATTAATTTTATAATATTTTATCATATTTTATGAATTGCTGTCTACTTTATTTTATCGAATTAAACATAACATTGACATAACATTGACATATTAACGACCGTTACAGGAATGAAGCTGCAGTTCAAGGCCTGGCCAGCAGGGTTCGCTGCTGCCTCAGAGTCTGAGAATTCCTGCCCACCTGAGTGAAGCCTCAGCCGAGGTGGATGACGACGAGCGAGTGCGCACTACTACTGCTCACCTCATCTCTAGGGACATCACAAACACAACACAACACACACGCTCTGTCACGGGTTTACTGTGGGTGGAGAGAGACACGCATCCTGCTCAGACATGAACCTGACGGACTCCACGGCTCGTGTTTAATCGTTCGGAGTGTTTTCTATCCTCGTCGAGAGAGAGATGCGCAGGTGAATTGTTAGATGAGCCATGACCTCGCGGCGTCAGTTGTGCTCTCTTCACGCGACGCGCATGTTTTAGTTTACACTCAACCGTCCCGCAAAACATTACGATGAAGGACACTGCGGAATCAAAGGATCAGCAGCTGACAGTAAGCCTCACTGACTTATTATTTTCCTGCACTTCTCTCTAGTAACTTAGAGTTTGTAAACAGTGTTCAGCCAAAGATGTGTGTATTCATGTAGATTATTATTATATATTTACTGTATATATGTGTGGTGTACCTATAATAATATACATAATATATAATAGGCTATGTGTATATTATACTGTATGTAGTAGGGCATAGCAAAAGCATCCTGATACTCCTAACACTATACACGTAGTTTGCGTGTGTGCGTGTGTGTTATGTAATGGCATATAGCTTATATTTGGTGTAACTTTGTTTTTCCATTACAGTTTTTAGACTGCAGCAATATTCAAAATATAAATCTTTACTATGACTTTTTGTCAATTTAACACATCCTTGCTGGATAAAAAAAACATAACCCCAAAAAAAGAGTTTATGCATGCATTATGCATCAATATGCATATACTTTCATACCTCATGCAAATATGTGGTAGACCCAATATATACACGCATATATATATATATATATATATATATATATATATATATATATAAAGAAACAAACAAGTGACTATAGAATTGAATAAAATCTACATTTCATTCCCTGACAGCCTGTCCACTTAAAACCCCAGGACAGATTTCAGTCTGATAGTCTACATGTGTTATATTTAGATTCTCTGAGAGCTTAATACCTGTTTTCTAGTGATCTTTTGCCCCCCCTTTTAATAATTCACAGTGCAGTTTAAGTTCCCTTTCTCTTCTTCCACTGTAAGACATCATCTCAGTGCTTTAAGGAACCTAAATCTTGCACAGCTATGTACATTTAGTCCAGATTCTCTTATTATAAAATCAATAATAATGGAAACCAACTACTGCTGCTCTGTAAAACTGTGGTCTTTGTTTAGGTAGATACATTTGCTGTGACTTCATGCAAGTATTCGCTGAGAACAACATAACAGAACAGGTTTAGCTGCTTCCCGTTAAGCATATTAAATCAGACAGCATTTGTTGCTCTACCAGCAAGAATAGCCTCCAGCTATAATATTCGTACTGCATAGTTAACTACCTAGATTGCACTGCATCATTGCCCTTCAGTGTTTATTTCAGTTGTGGACGGGTGCATTCTCCTGACTCAAACAGAGATGTCCTTGAAATACAAATTAATGTGAAAATTGTACTCGCATTAGATAATTTGATCCTGCTGCTATTATCTATTATTTCCCAAGGATATTCATAAAAATTATATTATGTAGAGTGACCATTAAGCAAGCCACATGCTGTTATGTATGAATTTCAACATCTAGAAAGTGTTCTCATAGTTTTACCTCTTTTTCTGAACAGTATATCAATTATTTTATCATTTAAAACAATGATAATATATATATATATATATATATATATATATATATATATATATATGAAAAAAACAACACATTTTTTGTGAAATATTTACATGGAAAGTGTGCTTGCGCTGTATTTATTTTTTCTTCAATGTCGTCTTCTTGTATTTTGGTGTGCGTGTGTTTTAAAATAAATGGTGTAATATTTTATTTAAAGGAGTAGTTCACTTAAAAAAAAAAAAAAAAAAAAAAAAAAAAAACTTTTGCTGGTAATTTACTCACCCCCATGTCATCCAAGATGTCCATGTCTTTCTTTCTTCAGTCGAAAAGAAATTAAGATTTTTGATGAAAACATTCCAGGATCTTCTCCATATAATGGACTTCAATGGGAACCAAACGGTTCAAGGTCCACATGAGAGTTTCAAAGGGCTTTAAAGGACACCAGATGATGAATAAGGGTCTTATCTAGCGAAACGAGCGGTCATTTCAAAAAATAAATTCAAAAGTTTAAGTTTTATAAGCACAAATGCTCGCCTTGCTCTGTTCTGTGATGCGCGTTCGTGACTCTCCTGTTCGAACTCGTTCATCAAAATGAATGAAACTTTTTTCGAGTCGTTTCGTTCATTGAATGAACCAAATGACTCAAAAAGATTTGTTCATTTTGATGAACGAGTTCGAACAGGAGAGTCGAGCAAGGCGAGCATTTGTGCTGATAAAACTTAAACTTTTGTATTTATTTTTTAAATGACCGCTCGTTTCACTAGATAAGACCCTTATTCATCGTCTGGTGTTGTTTAAAGCCTTTTGAAGCTGCACTGAAACTCTCATTTGGACCTTGAGCCATTTGGTTCCCATTGAAGTCCATTGTATGAAGAAAATGTTTTCATCAAAAAACTTAATTTCTTTTCGACTGAAGAAAGAAAGACATGGACATCTTGTCTTGACATGGGGGTGAGTAAATTATCAGCAAATGCTTTTGTGCAATTACATTCATACATTTTAAGTGAAGCATAGGGTTCAAATACATTCTGAGGCCAGAACATTACCTTCATTTCTTATTTTCCAGGTGGCCCTGCGGATTCGCCCATTGAGTGATGCTGAACTGGAGGAAGGAGCCACTATTATTGCCCACAAAGTGGATGACCAGGTCAGAGGAAACTGATCATTCAGTTATTATATATGTATGTGTGCGTGTGTGGCACAAGGACAGCACTGCATGTTACCACAGGCTAGTTTAAGTGTCTCTAGAGCTGTAATGCACAGATGCTAACCTGCTGTTATGGGTAAATAGGTCCAGTGTTAGTGAATGAGGCGAGTACAGTCACATATTCAATCTCAAGGGTCTGAGTCACAAAGACAATTAGCCAGTACCGTGAGACCTCAGTACAGCATGACATTTCATTTACGGTACCCACGTCTGCAACCACAGGAAATCATTATAATTATTGAACCCATTTAAATCTGAGCTTGGATTGATTCATTGGTATAATTATTGCTGTATTTGCTGGTGATGTCAGACAGGGTGACATTACTTTTGAGTTATACTTAGAACAATAAAAGTGCGACTGAAATTTATAGAGCATGTTACTAGCACCAATACCAAGCATTAATCCATTTGAAATGTGTGACTGGATCATGTGAATATATGTTGATTTGGTTAAAATTATCTGGAAAAAGAATATATGCAAATACTTTTAATAGAACTTGATGGTAATTATATGAGAGATTTCATTAGAATTTGGCTATACTAAAACCACTTTTTGTACTTTTCTGCTGTAAAGTTAAGCATTTTAAAGTAGTTTTTCAACCTTCATAATATACTTCCAAGACCCTTGTGATGGTATATCAACTTACAATAGGTTAAATAACATGTCTGCCATAGCCTTTTTCTTGCACTGTAACTTCGGGTTTCGGGTAGTAACTGGAGCACAAAAAGAGCTACAAAATCGACTGCTCTTCGGCATATGTCACTTCCCCCACTGCTTCCTCAAATTGTCTGTGGCCATTGTTGATTCCAAAGCCAGTGCCGGATAAACAGCGAGCGGGACAGCGAGACATTAGGCTGTGGTTAGGGTTGGGTATCGAGAATCGAGTATCGATTGGAACCGGGACTAACTTTTCGTTTTTACCGGAATCGTTCAAAAGGTAAAATTTCGATTCCTAGTTTCGATATTCACAGTCCGCCGAGCGGAAGAAGAAACCGCTGAACAACACCAACGAAGAAGCGTCTACATAGTCATGTTCGACTCGCGCGGTTATGCCAACACTTCCGGTAGACGTCGGTGCTTACGTCGGTGGTCCAAAGTGTGGCTTCACTTTTCTAAAAAATCTGGGCAAAATGCAAAATTTGTGACAAAAGGAGTATTTTTACAGAAGGAGTATTTCCTTCAGAAAGACCGTTGGTTAGCAAGGTTAGCTAAACTTTTTTGACCCTGCCTCTTAAAAGAATCAGAATCGAGAATCGCTAGGAACCGGAATCGAAACAAGGAATCGGAATCAGAATCGTTCAAATTCAAACGATACCCAACCCTAGCTGTGGTAGGCTAAATTATTTACGACAGCGGTAATGGACAATTCTGCTTCCAACCTGTAGGGCAAACGCAGAGGGAAAGGTACTTATGGTGCGTTCTATTATAGCCAACAAACCGACTCGGATCTCGGATATGACGTCACGTCCACACGTCAAGCGTTCTATTATGTTTTGCGTGTCCGAGTCGGAGAAAAAAATAGACGCCACCCGGAAAGCTGTTGTAATGGTGCTACCATTGGCCAAATACCGAAAATGTGATTTAGCACTTACATTAAAAAAAAAAAAAAAATGTCCTACACCTTATCAAAACGTAGCCATTTGAACTTGAAAATGTTCACTTTATTTCATGTTTTTCATGTTAATCTTCTTTTAGCAATGCTAGCAACGTTGGTAATTGCACTCACAACAACCGATTCCCATACCTACAGGGGACGCAGTAATATGAGTGATTATAATCGTCATTTAAAATACCAAAGCAGTTCAAAAACAATGAAAACAATTCATTCTAACAAGTCATACAGGGCGCAGCCATCTTGAATTCCGAAACGGTTGTCCGGCATCCGAGAGGAGAAATCCGAAGAAAAGGGGGCGTGTTGCTAGGCAACGCCTGTCTTCCGATTCGGATCTCCGAGACGGATAAATAATAGTACACACCAGTAGTGTTGCTTTAACATGGGGGGAGTTATGGGATTGACTCTCTTTTGGAGCCTGTCTCTAGTGGCCAGTCGATGAATTGCAGTATAAGTCACTTGTTGGATTCAAGAGGGAAAATGGAAGATTGTCGCTTGATTATGATATTGTCTTTAAAACACATTATGTTGTTGTATTTACCTGCAGCGTAGCAAATTTAGCAAGTTGTTGGTGGTTGCTAGATGCTAACTTGAAATGGCCACTGGTTGTCAGTTTGATGTTGTTGAATGGCTTTAGGTCCATCATGGACGGTCAGCTGAGGTGGTCATGTTTACGTTCAAGCACTTTGACTTAACAATGCAAACTGGTTATACAAGGGCTGATGGGATTAGTAGCATAGAGAGAAAGGTTTTGATGCTGTGTATTATGTTTGTGCAGTCATCCCCCTAAATAGGAAAGAGAGAACAAGACACCCAGTAAAAAATGATAAACACACGCTCAAATTCACACGCATGTTTGCTGTTGACCGTCAAGACCCGTTCATGCTGGTCTAAGCTAGTAAGTAATTATCCAAATTCGCTGACAAATCAAACTAAGCACCCTTCTTATCTGTTTGTGCCCAACACGCCATATGGCAGCATCATCTAGGAGTAGGCGTAGGTGTGTTTTTACTAGTGGTGTCAATGTCGTTTTCTTCTCCCGATGGCAGACACTCATGGAAGAGTAAACCTTAAGAGGATGAGCTCACCGACAGGGGCTTTGGGTGGCTTAGACAGCAGCCACCTGCTCTTCTGTACTTCCAACCACCTGACGGCTGTAGGATCATGCCAGCTTTGGGGCAGCATTGGTGCCAACTTGACATTCAAAGCTAAATCTGTTGGGTGCATATTTTTTTTTCAAATGATTGCATAGCTAATACATTCTCTATTTTGACATAGCAATAGATTTGGACAAATTGGTATTTATTAACCTCTCCACATTGGTGTGTGGGTCAGCATTAGTGTGTGGTTTAAATAATGACCAACACACTCCGTTCCCCCTAAAGGTAAGGTGCTTGCAATGACGTCTGTGTGTTACCAGACATACACATACCGATTGGTTCGTGCGAGACTCTCATTCATACATAAACACATGATCAGGAGGCAGGACCCTGCCGTAACCTCTCCTTACCTGTGCGTCATTATACATTGATGATACATATCAATTAGGCAACTCGGCACCTTGCCGGTCTACAGCGACTTCTTTTCAGTAGCATTACACTAGGGTTGTCACAATACCAAAATTTGAGTATAGTCAGTACTGGGACCAGTACAATTTTCTCGGTACCAGAGCAAAAACTGTTAAGTTTTTTTTTTTTTTTTTTTCCCCCGTTTTGTCTTCTTGTCCATTGGTTTTCACCAGTTTCAGATTCAATCACACATTTGTCAATTCAGAAACTTTGCAGTCTAGTTAGCAGAATGAAAAACTAAACTTGTATCCAGATTGTGAATTTGAAACAAACAGAAAGCAAGAGAAGAGCCTCCCTTTTAAAATCATTTTGACAACCCTACACTTTTTTATTAAAAGTCGGATGTATGTTAATGTTAATCAAAGCACTCTAGTAAACCTCAGAATGCAGATAAACATTCACGACCGCCTGTAACATGAGCCATAAGTCTCTTATAATCGTATAAGCTCATTATGAAGCAGAAGCGATTTAAGCTTTATCTTCTGCTTTATTGTTCTGCTACTTGTTATTGGTGAGACTGTTTTGTTTTTCTGTGTTTAGCCTGATGTGTCACACCACACGAGCTGTGTATTTATTTTATTTATTTTTTTGTTCTTTTTGACAGAATAGAAACGTTAACGTAAAATTTTAAAAACTTTCTCTCAACAGTTATTGATTGTAAATGAATTGTTTGATTCCATCTAAAGGGAAGTGCTAAAGTGCTATTAATAGTCACAGAATTCAAAGAAGTTTTAGTAAAAGTATAAAAAAGTTAAATAACAAAGGTGTTTATTTTATTATTTTTCTTCAGTAAGGATTACAAGTTTAAAAGTGACAGTAAATGTTTCTATTTCAAATACATGCTGTTCGGTTAAACTTTCTATTCATTAATTAGTTGTGAAAAAAATCGCTGTTGGTGATGAGCATACAATACTTCTTTCAAAAACACACAAAGTACTGACCCCAAACTTTTAAACAGCACTGCTGCTTATGCAATATTTTGTATAAATGAAAATCAATATGATTCATCCTTGTGCCCATATATATAAAAAATATATATTTTTTAGCTATTAGGGATGTAAACGGTTAATCGATTGTCGATTAATTGTCGACAAGAATTTACTCGATTAAATTAAATTAATTGTCGGCTAATTGAACGTTGCAAACGTGACACGATGTTCTCACGCGAGAGAGACGACACAAATGTAACTTTTTTATTCAGTATATAAGCAATATTTAGCTTTTTGTGTTAAATTGAAAACATGTAAAGTGAGAAATTTACGTTCTCAGGAAAATAGGCACTTATCAGTTCATCGTTAATCGATCGATAAGTTTGATCAACTAGCGATTAATGAATGAATCGATAATTTGCATCCCATTAGCTATATTATCGCACAGCCCTACTTGTCATCACTTTGAGTGTCTTTAACCTCACAGCATTTGTCATAATTTCTGCTGTTTTGATGCCATGTAAACGGTACAGTATTATGCATTACTGACAGAAACTGGCAGCAGGAAGTGTCGCAGGAAGTCCAAAAATCACTGTGACCGTAATTACACACTCAGACAACACACTGGCAGTGAATGAGACTTGGATGTGTTGTTGGATGTGTCACCCGTTGCTTTTAAAGGCCGTTAACTGTTCTGCTCACTAGCGTGTCTGATTTCCCCCTCAATCCCACCAACAGTGGGCTGTGCCCTGTCACCATGACAACACACAGACAAGGTCTGGGCCATTGTTCCTTTTCCTTTACGCGTCCCCCCTTCACGAGAGAACGTCACTCAGTGCGGATGGACTTGAAGGATGTAGGATGCGCACTAACAAAAACAGCTAGTTATCTTGGTCAAATGCATTTGTCACACAGGTTCATTTGTAGACTTACCATTGGCTCTTGACGATGATCTCCCATCTCTTTTAGGTTAGCACAGGTGGTTTGGACACCGCTCCCTCTACAAAGAAAAGAAAGAAGTGAGAGGAAGAATAGACCTCAGAGTTTCTCTTTAAAGACCTTGGCGGGTAAACAAAGCCACGCATTCATCCAAGCTCAGGTCGTACCTGATAACGTGGCAAATTCCCTCCATTGTGCGCAACAAAGCCGCCGCTTTGGCCCTTCTGTATTCAGTGTCTGCCATCTTTCCTCTCCTTGTCTGTCCGCTAGGACATTCAAATTGCTCTCACCTTGAGTCCTATAACGGAAAAAGTGAATTAGCAGAAAGAACCTCCCTCATTTCAGTCACTCTTGCCACCCCACCGCTCCACACGGATCAAAGATATTCATCTCCGGTATAATTATGGTTATGGCCTTCAAAGCGTTCACCGCTCCCGGGGTCCTTTCTCCCAGTGTCCTCAAGGTTTGCACTCGACGGCCGGGCTGTTGTTTTCTAGGCTTATTTTTGGAGGGAGGATTGTAACTTAAGGGCCAGACAGTGAGGGCTGAGGGAAGAGTCTCACAAAATAGTGTCTTTTACAGGCCTTCTGTTTGAATAGGCTCAGAGCTGGGCCGAGAAATAGTTCTCCAAACAAAACCAGCCTTCAACAGTCAAGATTTAGGCGCAGCGCTCCTGGGGAAAATGCCAACTCTTAGATTCAGCTCTTTTACAGGTTGACTCTCTGCATTTGTGTTTTATGGTGTACGTACCCTGGCCTGCTCTGTAAATGTCCATCACTGGAATACAGTGCCATTAGCCATATATAGGGGGCTATTACAGCCCATATAGTAGTTTTCCACTCGAAGGTTTTATTTAGACTCCTATCTTTATCTATGACAAAGCCTTTTTTTTTTTTATTAAGGCTCTTTTTTCATTTAAATGGTAAGAATGAAAAGTTGATTTTAAAAGTTTTAGAACATCAAGTTAACTTTCTGTCTTTAAACTGTTTTTTTTTCTCCCCAGTCCAAGCTACTTCTTTAAGACTTGTTTGACAAGCACTGTTTTCTTGTATTCATGTATTTTGTGTAGGACATATTGGAGGTTCTGTCCCTTATTTTATTGTACGGATGTACTGACAGATTATTATTTCCACATTGCAATTTGTGACATACATCTTAGTGTAACGGATTATTGAAAAAGACTAAGTGTTGGACGGGGTCTTGGATGGATGCAGATCTGAATGTGAGCTTGCAGTCGATTGTACAAAAAAAAAAGTGTAAGTGATTGGAGATGTCTGGCATAGAGTGGTTCTCGAATGTAAGAACCCGGAAGTCTAATTCGCTGATGATTCCTTCGAGTTTTATAATTGTGGTGGGTTTAGGGATCAAGGGGTGGAGATGGGTAGGTTGGTCCAGGGGGAGGAGTTGGATCTGGATCTGCCGAACCCCTGGATTTCGTGTTCTGCAGTGAGCAGAAAAATCAAAGCGACAGTGGGGGGCGGTGCCGTGGTGGGCAAGTAATGTGATCGGCGTACTGCCGAAAACTGTGTAACACCAACTACCGCAGCAAGCCTAAAAGCCACAAAGCTCCAAGTTTTAATTCAGTGGGTTATTAAGAACAAGTTCAAAATCCACTCTGTGAATAAGATATGATCAGTAACTCATGGCAACATATGTTTTTACATTACTTTAACTCAAAATGATTTTAATAATTTAACCAAACTATGGTTTAACCAAAGTTATAGGCCAATGAGATTTACTGTAACTCAATTTCTTTAAGTCAGATAAATATTGTTTGAAATTACTTGTATAGACAATTTGATTATACAAAAAATGTAAGGCAGCACTATATTTTGTATAGTGCTTTGTATTAGCCAAGTTGTTTGCCTATTTGAAATGTTAACACCCCGAAGTGTGTTTAAAAAGATGCGATTTTTTACATTGTGAATTTAGTTGACTGGGTGTGTATGTCGCATTAATAGACTGTCTGACCTATAGACTCTTCCTGAGGATGTGATGTTTCTTTAAGTGGGTTAACACATCGTCTGATCATTATCTCGCTTTCTCCTTTCCTCCCCTCTTAATCAGGTAAGGTGAGGTCTTCTTTAGGTTGAAGAGGATTGCAGTGTGAGCTCACGTATTCAAGCTGCTGCTGAGTGACTGGGTGGCTTTAGACTAATATACAGTGAACACAAATAAGAATTGACTAATTGAATGTGAATTGAATTTTAAATAAGGTTACAGTGAATGTAAGGAAGATATTCATATAACATAATTTTACTATTGCCTTGATAAAGTCTTGTTTGGAAGTTTGAAGGTTAATTCTTAAGTTTGAAGGTTTGCTATAGCCCTAAAAGACAGTTTGAACGAGACAGCATAGATGATTGTACTTGAAAATGATGTATTTCATTAATTAATAAATTAACTTTTGTAGATAAGGGTGGAAGTCAGAACACTTTCCCAGAATGTATGGCCCAATTCAATTCAACCAATAACTTGGTTATTTAATTGCTTGTATATGCTGTGTTCAGCCGTGTTAGATGTTATGCATTTTGATATAATCGGTGAATGATAAAAATGTGTTTTGTGAGTGTGAATGTTTTCATTGTAAATCTTCTATTCTGATGGACTGGATCCAGTTCTCTTGCTTTGGGACCGTCAGTGAAATGTAGCTGTATCCGTCTTATCCCATGTGGCACTCAATACCAGTTACACAAGCTATGGTTTGGCATAGCTTCAACTTCAACCCTGAGCTCTTATTCTCTGCGCTGCCAGTACTAAAGCGAAAGAGAGAGTATGAGCAGACCACACACAAGCAAAGAAGACGGTGGATGATAGGCAGGAGGGTTAAGGGGAACAAATGGGAAATCAAGACAAATGTAATAAAAAAAAAAAGGATGGCACAGAGGGGCACAAGCTGTTGGTCCTGCAAAGATCCTTAGTGTCAGGCCCAGGACAGAGGAACCATATAAACATCAACACTTCAAAACACATGGATGGATGGATGGATGGATGGATGGATGGATGGATTGATATCTAGATAGATACACATACAGTACACATACATTGCATTTAAGATAACAGGGAGAGGACTTCTGTTAAAGAGGGACTTGAGAAGCTCTTATTGCACTGAGCTTCTCCGCTCTCAGAAGGGCACTCAGCGGTGTTAGTCACTTCTATCTGAGGTGAGGTAATAAAGCTGTTTTGAAGCTCTCTGTGGTCTTAGAAGGCTTCTTATAAGCTGTTATTTGGTATTATCTTGCACTGGTCTCAGTCCCACTCCACATTGTTGTCCTGCTTGTTCTTTCATAATGAGGCTCATGTTTGTCTCACACTTTTGCACTTGTTAGACAAAATGAGCGTGACGCAGATTGCTTGTTTTTTTCTTATCATTTGCTTCCCAAAGGGAGGAAGCATGCTGTTTCTTCTGCTGATGAATGGTGCGTGCGTGAGCCTGTGTGTGTCAGTGATATGTTCAAGGTCGGATATATCTTGGTTTGGGGAAGAGTTTATACTGTACTTTGGTGTCCTTTCACATGTGAAAGATGATACTCAACAATAATAGTTCTGAAGATTTGCTTCTAATGTCATTGTCTATGATTCTGGACTTGTTGTTCACAAGAAGTGTTGCGTAAGGTCATACTGACCCAAGCAGACAGGGCAAAACAGTGGTGATGGAGCCATTTTGTACCTGCTCAGCCAAGTACAATATCTCAACACGTTCCAGATTATACTCGATCTGAGCCCAGAGAAACTCCAGCTGGACCCTTTCAGATCAGCTCTGAAGTTTTCTTCTTTTTTTTTCCCTCTCTCTCTCTCTTTCTCTCTCTCTCTCTCTCTCTCTCTCTCTCTCTCTCTCTCTCTCTCTCTCTCTCTCTCTCTCTCTCTCTCTCTCTCTCTCTCGAAATATTTTATCACCAAGTAATTTTCTTAGATTGCTAATGGATTATTTTCTGGTCAGTATTTGGTGATAATAATACCACTATTTCACTGTAAAAAAATAATGTTGGTTTAACTTAAATTTAGTAACCTGGTTGGTTTAAAATTTTAAGTTCATTGAAATGGAAAAATTGAGTTAATACAATGAAGGAGATTGATTTAATCACCAGAAACTCAAAATATTATGTTATCTGTACTACATAAATTATTTATATATTTACAGTGTTATAGCTATTTTTGATAAATTATTCAATTTCAAGATCTTGAAATTGAATAATTTATCAAAAATAACTATAACACAGCAGCAACAGCAATTTGATAAAGCACCATTGTTCTTTAATATTATAATTATATATTTTGTATTCTATATGTGTATATTTGACTTATATTATCCAATATTTTCTACTTATTTTAAACATCTCCATTTAACCAATTAATGTCAAAGATAAGAGAAAAAAACTCTATAAATCAATATTATAAATGTTGTTTTACTTTTTTTATAACATTGGTTTCTAACCTTTTACTTAATTCTAACACCTTGACACACCTCGTCATATAAGATGTGGTCACATAATTGACGGTGTGTAATGCATACCTTATATTATTGTTTGGAGCATTAATATAATCCAATATGATAGGCTCCAAAGGCTCAAACATTCCTCAACTGCCGGTCGTACAGTGTTATGTGGAAATGTTATATCCTTTTGTGTTGGTACAGCCTGCGCTGATGTTTATGTCTTTTACTGCACTCTGTACAAAAGTTTGTTGACAATACACTTAAACTGTCCAGGCGTCAGGGTGCAAATCTCCATCATGTGGTCTCAGCTATCGGTCATGTCCCACTTTGTTGTGCAATGCTGACCTGCATGTCTTAACCTGAAAGTGACCTCTGACCTTGTTCGGTGCTGGGTGAATGCGATCATCTTAGCTGTGAAGTTAAATGCCAAGATTATCTCAGGAAAATAATGTACACTCTTAAGGACATTGTCCAGTTGTGTTTAACCTTCATCGGTGAGCATGGAGATCAGCTTGGTGCTTATCCTTCTCATTCCAATAAGGGTTTATTGTTTTTTAAGTTTATGAATTTTTCCAGATTTAATTTGATCTCTGCTCTCATTGTATCATTGACTCCCCTGGCCATTCCCAGGCATGTCAGGGCCTGCTTATTTGGTGATGTTTTTCCGCCTCGGTGTGACCTGATGCATTGGTGTGTAACGTGAATGTTGACGCACAAGTAGAGCAGGAACTTCTTCAGTGCATGATCTTGATTTTTGAGTCAGTGCCAATGATATTCAGATGGTATTGAGATTAGAAGAATGTTATAGACTCCATCTCTATAGTGTTTTGACCAAGTTGCCAGGAAACAGTATTCAGGCTAAGGACAATGCAAATGCAACCACACAAGCCAAGCCAAGACTAACATAAAACCAAGACTCCATTTCAGTCCCTTTGCATTTTGACGAATGGTCAAAGATTACACAGTTGGCTTGTGGTTTACTGGAACAGCCAATGTTATTGCCTTTGTGTTAACATTTGCTTGCTTTAGACACCATTATGATTGTCAAATGTCTGTACGTTCATAGAATATGTACTGAATTTAGTTTAATATCCAGTGAGTGGTGCTAAAAAAACTTATTCAGTTATGCAGCAGATGCATGTGAATATATCAACATTTTATTTACTCACCCCCATGTCATCTAAGATGTCCACGCCTTTCTTTCTTCAGTCGAAAAGAAATTAAGGATTTTTCTGGAAGTCATTGGGCGCCAAACGTTTCAAGGTCCAAATGAAAGTTTCAGTGCAGCTTCAAATGGCTTTAAACAACACCAGATGATGAATAAGGGTCTTATCTAGCGAAATGATCGCTCACTTAAAAAATAAATAAAAAAGTTTAAGTTTTATAAGCACAAATGCTTGCCTTGCTCTGTTCTGTGATGCGCGTTTGTGACTCTCCTGTTCAAACTCGTTCGTCAAAATGAACGAATCTTTTGTCGAGTCATTCGTTGATTTCGTTTGTGGAATGAACCAAATAATAATCAAATGATTAAATTTAAATATCAAGTAAATTATCAGCAAAAGTTTAAAAAAAAAAAAAAAGTGAACTACTGCTTTATCAAAAGCAAACGTGAGATAAAAATTTTACTTTTACTGAAGCAACTATCCCATTTTAGCTCGCTTCTAGAAGTCTTTGAGATTTTTTTTTTTTTATTGTGGCTTACCAGATGAGCCAAAGAGCAAATTTACTACATCAGAAATGGAGCTGGATATATGATGCAATTCATGCAAACGTTAAAATGTATTAGATTGCAAATCATGCACTTTGGTACAAGTGTTTTGAGGTCATATTAACATAGTATTGTGCAAGGAACCATGCAAAAATAAGTCTTTTTTAATCGATTATTTGCCCTGTAATAACATTTTGTTTGGAAAAAAAGAATAGAAGTTGTTACTAGTGTTGATTTAAGCTGAAAACGACAGTGAATTGTATATTTCTGGTATAAAAAAAGATGTGTAAAGGCACATTTTTCCAATGAGCCCATGTTGAATTTATATAATTGTTGTTAAACCACACACACACACACAAAAACTTTCCCTGTACGTGTAGGTTGCAGCACTAAAACTTGAACTGTCCATCTCAGAGTTTTCTACCAATTCTATAACCGTTTGAATCCTTTCCAGCTCCTCTTGCAGGATACAAGTACAACATTCAGGTATTGTTCACTCTTGTGTTTTGATAACTAAGAATGAGGCCAGAACCGGCGAACGTTAACATACATTTCAATAAATAAATAAATACAAAATGAAAGGAAAAGACAGCAGTCGTCCGTGAGGTCACAAAACGTGAAACACAACATAAATCCAGGCCTAGCCTCTCTCATTCTTCACTGTCGTCACACCCCCTTTTATGCTTCCACTCCTCCATGAGAGATACGAGACCAGTGCGTCGCTCATCAGTAATCACGCCGCCGCCACACTAAGTATTTGGACACCCAACTTATTTGACCTACTGCTTTTTTTTCTCATACTGTGTTGCAGGGACGCAAGTATGTTTACAGTTGGCTAGCTTAGCCTTGCGTAGCCTAGCACAGCGTGGACTGCAGACGGGTGATGTTAAAAAAGTAAAGGAACAAGCACCGCCAAGTAGCATGTATCAGGTTGGCAGCACTAGAACAGAGGAGGCACTCAAGGCCCTTGTAAGAGGAGACACCATTGTTGGGGTACCGTGTCGGAGAAGGGAAGAAGGGATGATGAAATGAAAGAGTGGAATGAAGAGGGTGGCTGGCCCATCAGATAGCTTTCACCTTCTCAAAGCACAGCTCTTGGCTTTGAAAGGGCCGTTCAAAGGTCACAGCCTTTTCAAGACCCGGAGCTGCACGGTTTGTGTTTGGATCTTTTGTTTTGACGATGCCTCGTACGTCAGGCCCGACGTCACGTATGTGTCACGTATATCTCCAGATTACAACATGGAGCGCAACCTCGTATTCAGAAAGATGTCTGCGTCGTTTCACTGAGTTTCTTTATGGCGGTTGAAGAGATAACTATTTATTCTGTTCTAGGAACAACAAAAAGGTTAATGTTTTTCACGAAAGGTCAACCATACATGTACTGATCACACTGAAAACACATTTTGTTTTATTTGTTTTTTAGAATTGTTCATTAGGGCTGGGCAACGATTAATCGCATCCAAAATTAAAGTTTGTGATTACTTAATATATGTGTGTGTAGTGTGTATAATTATTTTGTATATATAAATAATAAGACACCAGGTGACAGCAAAGTCACTTCATCTTTAGGTTTTAGCTCTAAGAACTTATTGGAATGATATTTTAATGTAGTTAAAAATAAATAAATAAAACAAAAAAATAAGCATATTTTACTGAGAAAATATGGTACTTTTTGACTTATTTAAATTCAAAAGTACCCCCAAAATAAAAAAAAACACCATAAATGGATAGACAAAACTTTATTGAAGACCGTGATATAACATTTATAATAAATAAAAGTTAGGATCACACCCGAGTCCTCTGTGCCCACATTTGTCCACAGCTACAGGATTAAGGGCTATACAGTGAATACGGTTTGAGGGCTATGAAATATTTGCATGTATATACTTTATATATATTTATACATAATTAATATTATGTATGAATATAAATATTTGATATATTAAAAACACATTTTTTTTTTAAATATATACATGCATGTGTGTGTATTTATATATACAAAATAATTATACACACTATGCACACATATATTATGTAAACACAAACTTTTATTTTGGATGCGATTAATCACGATTAATCATTGCCCAGTCCTACTTGTGATATAGTTTCTTGTAGTATCTTTAGACAGAAAAGTTCCCTCAGTCTTTGTGACGGATGTGAAGCTCATTGATGTGATGTGTCATGTTGAAGTGTGAAACTGATCTGCCTAATATAATGAGACATCACACCTGCAGCTACTGTGATCAAACTCATTTAGGATCATTAAAGGTGTGAATGATATATGACACGTGTGTGTTATTAAATACCATGTGCGAAGATCCTGCAGGGTGTCTTCCTATTAAGAGATTGCTTCTCATTTTAGTCACATTAAGTTGTTTACTCACCCTTATGTTGTTACAAACTCAAATGACTTTGTTCTATGGAGCAGAAAAGGAAAAAAATATTGAATAATGTCAAGCCGATGTATTCTTTAAAACAAAGCATACGGTTACCACAGGATTTCAAAAAGAAGAAAAAATTCAACATAAATAAAAGGATGCATGTTTTGTCAGTAAATAATGTAAATGTTTAGGTGAAGTTTTCATCTAAAATGTTTTAATGGAGTGAATGAGATATAGGGATGTTTAGTAAAGGACATATCTCTTCCGCTCTCCTCCTTTTTCCTTTCTCTCAGGTCTATTCTCCCATAACCCTAACCATTGGAACAGGATAGCCATCTGCCGATGATATATAGCCTGGAATGTATGTGTGAGAGTGTGTGACTGTGTTACAATGAGTTACAACCCTGCCTGTGTGTGTGTGTTCTCTCACAGAGAGGCCCCTCATCTACAGATACCCCCTCTCGCTGCCATTCTCCATCAGGCTAATAGCAACAGGTGTCTGAATCGGTCCGCACCCGCCCTGCTGTAGCCACGGCAACTAGCATGTCATGGGTTGCCACACAATAAAGGGAGGGGACATAGTATCTTGATGGAGATGTACACATAATGTCAGTGCAAACACGGCTGCATTCATGCATGCTTTATCATCAGCATGCACACACATGCACCTCTATGGGTACATGAGCAAACAGTAAGCGGTGTATGATGGAGAGACACATAAAGACAAACATCTGTCCAGTGATCTTCAGCCTGTCAGATGGCAGAGATCTCACATCTAAAACCTGTCTCATTCACCATATGTGACTCGGCTGTCTCAGAATTAGCTCATTTGTGCTCACTCTGTAACCATATATTGTCCTACGTGACATTCAATAGACAGTGTTGTAGTCGAGACCACCTCACTCGAGTCCGAGTTGACACCGAGACCATAGAGAGTCGAGTCCGAGTCGAGTCCGAGACCAGAGACGGTCGAGTCCGAGTCGAGACCGAGTCCATAGAGAGTCGAGTCCGAGTCGAGACCGAGACCAGTGAGGGTTGATTACCTTATTTACTTTTATTTACTTAGAGAAATACTTTTTTTTTTTTTTTTTTTACTGAATTTACTTAGAGTTTAAAAAATATGATCAGTTTAGGGTAAAAAGGCACATAGTAGGTGGTGTTAAAAGTAATTTTATTAAAATTTGTCATGCGCAGTTGCGCACTAGAAAATCACCAATCACTGGGCGTTTCAATCAATTTAAAGAAATATTTTATTAACATACATTAATAATCATGAAAAATATTTTTAATTGAACTCGAGTGGACTCGGGAATAATTCCGAGTCCTAAAAAAAAAAATGTTCGAGTACGAGTCAATTCCGAGTCCAAATGGACACAAGTCCATGACAAGACCAAGACCATTAAAATATGGTCTCGAGACCGAGACGAGTCCGAGTCTCGAGTACTACAACACTGTCAATAGACATTAAATTCAATATATATTAAATAAAATATTATATAATTAAATAAAAATATTTTAAAATATATAAATATTTGTATTTAATTATATAATATTTAATTTAATATTTAAATAATGTTTTGTTTTTTTGTAGTTTTAATGTATTTTTTATTATTAAATGTAATAATAAAAAAAAAATTCTTATAAAATGGACATGGTCAATAGGTTTTGATTCATTAAGCAAAATAAAATGCCATATTTCTTTGATTTATTTTTGTTTATGAGATTCACTTTAAAAAGCTGACGTTTTCATCTCTGAGCTGTGAGAGTCAGGCTGACTTCGGTGGATTTGCCGCTACGGGTTTTATTTCCCAAGGTAACATTGAATGGCCAGCATTACATCAGCGCTTTATCAGTGAGGGGACCCATAGGTGATGCCATGGGGAACCAGACTCTCTTATGAAAAAGCATGGCTGAATTTACACACATCACAATGCCTGGATCAGTAATATGAACAGATCGTATCGCTCTGTCTGCCTCTGGTTGTTGCATAATTGTGGGTCAATCTGACAGGTCATATCTGTGTCTTCATCATTGGCTTCATGTAACCGCGCAATCAGTAGCTCATCTTTCTCTTTCATTTTCTCTGTCTTGTTTTTCTCTCTCTTCCCTTTGTTTTCCTGTCAGAGAGAGAAGAAGGTTTAATTCATTAAGTGGCCCACCCTGTTCTCCCCTAGGGTTTATTCTGCTCAGTCTAAACACAAAAACAGTTTGAGCTGTGTGTTTCATCAGCATCAAAAGCATTGATCATTTAGTTTGAGCAATATTGCCTCTAACAATGATTGAGTGTGGGGCAAAAATGTTTGTGTGAAGAATGGAAGAGGAGTCGTTGGGAAATTTTGCAGATGGTGCTTTAAAATGACAGAAAGTCACTGGATTTTATAGTATTTTGAAAATAGTTTCTCAAAGGTGTTAACCACCCTATGCTAAAGCAAGTTAGCTTCTTTTCTATGGCTATTTTCCAGGTATAGAAAAATGGCAGCATGTGCATGACACAGCAGTTTTTAACTGTATGAATAACTGTGGTGAATTTCAAGGTAATGCATTTAGCTGTGGCACTGGTAGGGCTTGCACGCAAATACGTACTTATATATGTAACGATTAATCGCGATTAATCACATCCAAAGCAAAAGTTTGTGTTTACATAATATATGTGGGTGCACTGTGTATAATTATTATATATATATATATATATATATATATACACACATGCATGCATTACACATGAATTATATTTAAGAAAGAAATATTATTTATATATAAAATATTTATATTTATATTTAATATAAATTATATATCAATATCCAGTATATACATGAAAACATTTTGTAAATATATACGAGCATGAGTGTGTATTTATAAATATAAAATAATTATACACAGTGCACCCACAAACATTATGTAAACACAAACTTTTATTTTGGATGCGATTAATTGAGATGACAATCGTTTAACAGTCCTAATATATATATATATCAAGGTCTATTTATTTTTATTAATTCCTATACTATTTATTTGCGTATTTTTATTAATTACTGAATAATTGACACATTTTATGTCACTTGACAGGATAAAATTGATTTGACTTTAAACCTTTTTAAACTTTTAAACATTCTTCCTGTTGCTATTCTATGTTTGTTTGTAAATCTGAAAAATTTCTAGTAATGGACAAAAGAAATCATCTAACCCATCATCAGCGAAGTACTTTTGGTACATAGTACAATTATGTAATTTGGTATTCTGCTCTTTTTTTTAAAAGCTTTTTCCCGCTGACTATTTTGCAAGTTTTATGAGTTAAAGCTCTTTCAGCTTTCTGAATATTTAGTCAGACATGTTGAAGAGATGCATATCATCATATTGTCCAGCCCTAAAACTTTATAGGTTTTTTTTATAGGTCAGTGTTTATTAAAAAACATCCAATAATGCAGAATATGCAATGATGAATATCTAATTGATGAGTTGTTAATATATAACAATACAAAATATATGGGTATGGTTTTACACCTAAATTCAGCATATTGACACAAAATGATTTCGCTGACTGCAGGAGTACGATTGTTTCTGTGAATTGCATTTGCTCCTCTTTCTTTGTAAAAATATACCTCAGATTTTTTGTCAAATCTAGTTGTACAGTCAATCGCAAAGCTCTTTCCCACTTTATATGTGTTGTGTTTGTTTTTTTGCCGCATTCACGCTGAAAACATATAGAGCCGCTCAGTGTTTTTGCCACTCACTGTGAGTAACTGCAGGCACTCCGGCCGGCCGACGGTGACGTCAGCCGCATACCCTTAATAGGAAGCATTTATTTTCTGAACATCCACAGAAAAAAGATTTCTATTGACAAAAGCCTCACGTATAAAACATTCTCACATAAATCTCTCCTTTCTTGTAGTATGCTGAATCTGACCTCAGTTTTTTGGGTTAGGGAGTCACAACAGTTCAGTGAGTCCAGTGTCTATGTGACGAAAAGGAATTTTTAGTATCCGTCCTGCAGGATCCCACACAAGCATCCCACCTCCTTTCTGATACATCACGGCCACTGCTGTGTTTTAATCACTTGGATAGATCCCAGTATTCACCTCCCTTTGCTGCTACTCTTCACCCCGTGGTTAATTGGTTACTCAATCCACGTGGATGACTTGGACTGTCGCCCCCCAAACGACCGTGCCTTTCTTTGTGCTCATTTAAATAACACCATATTGCTAATTGATTTCATGTCGGTGCATTAGCAGGCTGTTACGCAGACCTGGCTGATCTTTGACGCCGTTTAATATTTTACGACCAAGCTGCGCTTTTAATTTTAGCACCCTTCATTCACGCATGGCTCGTTTTGTTTTTGTGCACCGACTCGGTGAAACCTTTCATATGAGCAGATGTGCTTGTTTTAGATAAGTGCGCTCAGCATCAACTACAATGGCTAGCGCTGCCTTCTCCAACAAAAGGGGGGATCATTTGATTGCCATTTCATAAGGTATTGTGCACTGTAATGATGCCTGAAGGTTCTTTCAGTTCTCATGTCACCTTTATGAACGTATGAATTAGTCAGTGGACTAGTCGAGCAGTTAATGTCGGGCCAGGTGAATGCCCTCTGTCCTTTATGCTGGTGGAAACCAAAGATGGATTTTCCGAATAACCTCCAGTCCTTTAATGAAGCCTCTTTTGATTGCTGCTTTATTGCAGTGTCCTGAGAGGACAGACCTCCAGAACAGACTGCTGGTTTCAGATGGTTGACCAGTGATTCTCATCTGTCACTGACAGGCTTGTGTGAGTCACCAGCATTGTGACTCAATTTCACAAGGTTTGAGCTTTTTCAGACAAGCTGTGTTTTGAAATGGATGATTTGTGATTTACAAACTTAAATCTCCCAATTTTTTTTTTTAACTCTTTCCTCACCAGCATTTTTGAAAATGGTGGTGCATTTTCGATTTTGTTCACAAAAGTTTCATGGCCCCCTGAATATTTTTTTTTGTATATCTGAAAATGCATTATATCAAAAGAAAGAACAGAGCCTCCCCATAAAAAAAAGAAAAGTTGTATTCTAGTTATTTTTTTCTAAATTCAATGTTGGTAAGTTTCATAAAAAAGCATAATTTTGAACAAAAAAGCTAAGAAAATCCTGTTTTTGTCAAATACTACATCCTGATCTTATTCAGAACAATGATCAAAACATAAATGGGGTAGTTTGAGTCAATCAACAGTAAATCAGAAGTAAAATGAAAACAAATTAGGCAATTGTTACAGACAGACTAAGCTATCAAATAAATGTGGGCTCATTTTGAAATGTTTTGATTTTTTTATTTATTTATTAATAATTATTGATTTCTATATAATATTTTTACTTATTTGTTATTAGTCATTTCTAAATATTTTTTTTTTTTTTTTTTTTTTTAACGGTCTGAAGCATCAGACTTTAGGAAAAAAAAGTCTCCATTTGCTCTCCATTTAATATAATTTCCATCCAGGAGGACAAATAAGACATTAAAGATCTCAACAAATACGTCTCTCTACAAGATAGTGTTTTGTTGATTTGTTCAGTTGAATTTTGAAATGCAATTTATATAAAATGGGGTCAATAATACACATATATAAAAAAAAAAAAAAAAACATGTTTTATATCAGCTACATGGTAATTCATATACTTCATACCCTAGCCTTGGGTCTCGTCTGGACGTGTACTTTCCTGTTTTCTTGTCAACTCTGTCTTTTATCTCTTAATTAAATGGTTGCTTAGAAGCAATCAAACGTCTTTTGGAAAGAACTCTTTGACAGTGGCTTGTCTTTTCCATTGGTCCTCATGGTGCATACTGTAGATTGCCAAAGGGTTTATTTGCACAGGTATGATTAAACCAACACACTCAGGGACTCTAGCGAGAAATGTAATTAAAAGACCAGTGGAAGATGAATGGGTTTCTACCCTACAATGCATCTGATGTGCCTGTTAAAGGGATAGTTCACTTTGAAATTATTTTTTGGTATGTTTTCGCTTACCTCAAGGGTTCAATCAATTTTTAGGTCAAACCATTCTTGTCTGTCAGTCATATAATGCAGGTCTATGGTCACCACCTCGAAGAACAACAGTTTTATGTCGTTTTACCTCTTGTAACCACAGCCACGTCCAAGCTTACATTTACAATCCATCAAATCATGTTTAATTTGGACTTCTCTGTGCATGCTCTTTGAGGTGGTGACCATAGACCTCCATTATATGACTGACAGAAAAGAACGGTTTGACCTAAAAATATCCAAATTTAAAACTACCGCGGAAACAAAGACACCTACATCTTGGATGCCCTTGAGGAAAGCTAAAACGTATCAAAAATGTAACTATCCCTTTAAGTTTCAGGGTATCTGTTTTGTTGACCATTTTCACATGAACGTCATTGGACCCTTAATCCAGTGGTGACATTACATGAGAACATACAGTAGGTGTACAGTACTGGCTTTTATCAAGAGCAGGGACCATTTCAGGTGAGTGGAACTTGATCAGTGATCCAGTACTGATTACAGCGCATTATTCTCTCGTGCCACGTAAACTATACTGCTACTGGGATCTTAAGAACATTAAGACTGGCCAAACTGCCACTCTACAGCTGTCACTGTGTGAATGATGAGATAACATAAACACCATATGGCTTAGAGCACGATCACTGCATTCTTCGTAAGTAAAACCCTCAGGAAAAACAGTGCATCAACACACACATTAAATGACTCATGTGCATTCATAATCTTGGAAGATGTTTCCTTGGCAATAAGTGACATGGCAATAAGCTAAAGCAGGTCACTGTGCATATATATATATATATATATATATATATATATATTGCATATATATATATATATATATATATGCAGTGCACAGTACCATCCAAAAGTGTGGGGTTGGGAAGATTTGTTAATGTTTTTGAAAAGTCACTTATGCTCACCAAGATTGCATTTATTTAAATGAAAATCCAGTATAAACAGTACAATTGTGAAATATTATAAGTTCTACACCCATGAGTGGTAGTGTATCTCTCTCTCCCTGCGTTTCTCTTTGCAAAAAACTTTGTAAGATATCAATATTAAACAGTACATCAACAGTTTGTTTAATCCATTGGACAAATGCAATGAGGCATGGTCTGTTTGTCCTTTTCACCTTTTCTCCACATTTTTATCGTTCGTTTCCTCACCCCAGTCTTTTCTGCTTCCTCTGTTTGTAGAGAGCGTCTTTATGTGTTTGCATTGTGCGCCACTATAATTGGCTCTTTTAAAAGTCAGATCTCCTCTGCTGCATTTCAATTGCAAGGCTTCAAAGAGAACGCTGTGTTTGTGTGTTTGAACGGGTCATCAAATGATATTAGTGTGTTTTCACGAGCCTTATTAAAAACATTGGCTTCCAGATCCTGTAGAGCTCAAGATTTAGCGTTTTGGTTACATCTGAATCCAAACATGGGCTCCATTGGACATCCATCAGGAACATTTTGTTCCACATGTAGATGTAAAAACTAAAAACTAAAATTAGGTTTGGTGTCTTCTGTCATGGCGCACTTATACCTCCTGCTTTTAAGCCACACTAGTAGAATCTTTCATGTGGACCCATTATGAAATGTCTATTATGAGCTGTTTTAGGACACGCTGTGTCACTGTAACCAAAGTAAATGGACTTAGTAGTTAATGTGAGGTGATAGATGAGGTTATTACCAGTAACCCGTGTTGTCAGGCGGCGAATAAAAGGCCAAGATGGATTTGATATGCACTCAGTAGGCTCTATGCAGGGCATATAAAAGCTCAAGACATGTAACCAGATGTACAAAATACTCTTATTCATGTTTTTCTTTTCCTTCTTTTCAGATGGTGGTGTTAATGGACCCCATGGAAGATCCAGATGATATTCTTCGAGCTCATCGGTCCAGAGAGAAGACTTATATGTTTGATGTGGCCTTCGATTATACAGCCACACAGGCAAGCTAGTTCTGTGTTTTTTTGTTTTGTTTGTAAGGGTGGATCAGTTTGAAGCATGTGTATATACAAAATTGAATACGTGTGCCTTCAAGTGCATTTATGACCTTAGTTAAACATGTTTTAATGTTATAAATGTATTTTCCTTAGGACGAGGTGTACAGATCCACCACTAAAGGCTTGATTGAAGGTCTCATATCTGGCTACAATGCCACTGTTTTTGCCTACGGACCCACAGGTCGGTACCAGGTCATACCTAGTGCTAAGTAGTATTTTTATTTTTGCACTGAAATGACATCCACAGGGGCCATATGGCCAAAGTAGTAGACATCACAGACACGACTAGGACACACAGATTATCACCCTGATCTTCTTTCCTCCTCTTTAAGGAGCAACTTCGATCAACCAAGTCGCATGCACTGATTCCAACTATTGCACATAATAGTTAATTGATGATTTATATGTATTACGTTCACATAGCTCACTGACAGCTGTCACGAAAAACATCATTAGATAATATTTCACCCCCAAATACCTTAATTAAAGAATTTTTATGCTCTTTTGAATTGAATTAAAGTTAATTCCTGGAAAGCAGGTCTGGCTCTCGTACTCGTGTTGCTGTAATCTGTCTTCGGAGTGACTGTTCCTGTCTGTGGCAGGGGTTATATAAAGCTGTGCTCAGCCTGACGGGGATAAAAGCCACCTGTAAACATCATTTCACTCACTGTGACTCATCTCACACCTGTGCCTTGTTTATGTCACACTGCTGATGAACATAAGATAATTATCTACAGTTATTTCACATTTATGAAAAGAGAGGTACTGTGTCACAAGGACACTACATAATTAATAATAATCTATGTTGGATGTTTAAGCACATTTTATTTATTTATTTATTTTTGTTAAACAATTTTAGCATTGTATTAGGGTCACTGTTTTATGATATTTATTCTATTTTATTTATTAAATGATTGTAAATTGTGGTCCTATTGAACATATGTATGTGTACAGGTTGTGGGAAGACTTACACTATGCTGGGAACAGACAGAGAACCTGGTATCTACGTTCGCACATTAAACGACCTGTTCAAAGTCATCGAAGAAACCAGCGATGACATGCAGTACAGCGTCTCGATGTCCTACTTGGAGGTGAGATATTTATTTGGTTGCCAAATAGGGTTTTAGCAGCCACTTATCTTTTTTTTTGTTGTTGTTGTTGTTGTTTTTTGCTCTGATATCACCTGGAGGTAAATATACCGTCACCCTACTGCCATGCTAAATAAATGCAGATAGTAAAGTAAATTGCCCTCAGTCAATTTAAACATAATAAAAAGGGTAACGGCTTAAGTGTTATGTGATAAGATAATCACCAGACCTATGAGGAAAGTACGTCTGTTTATCAGATCTGTTCGCGTGAGGGAGGGGTAATCTTGTCGACATAGCGACTATCTCAGTATCTTTGAGTACGGTGAAGTTGTATTGATACGAGAAAGCTTATTCCCTCAGAGTTGTGATGGATTTGTTTAAAGTTTACTCAAAACAAATGCATGCATCCTTGATCCCCCCACTTCGCTAGCCTAGAAACATATCACTATGCTTTTATTTGACTGTCCAAATAATGAATAGATCTATTATTGATGACTCTGTCACACTCACAAGCTTCTAACTATCCTTTTTTACATTTATTTATTTATCCTAATTCTCTCGAGCGCTGTGTCATAGCCAGGTGCCACACATCTTTACATTAGTGCAGGGCATTAACTTCCTTGTAACGCAGTCACTCCTACTATCCACTTTGGCGGGTTGAATTTTGAAATATCTGAAGTTTTAAACTAAGAGCAATGTAGTGTGTATAGATTTATCAATAGTCAAGTCAAGTCACATTTATTTATCTATGAAAAAATACATATCGATACTGAAATATCTGAAACAATACTTATTTTCCGAGTTTCTCACATCCTAAGAGTGTGCACATAAAGACACTTTTCAGTACTAAATTATGCTCTTTTTTGCTGCTTATTGCACTTAAGCAGTCTAAATAAAACACACAAAATAATAAAACACACAAAATAATGTCAAAATGCCGGTCTTGGCGAGTGTTCACGTAAACACAGGGGTGTAAAAATGTAAAAAAATAAAATAAAATGTCAGTATAATGGATCTGTGTGTCAGGTCTTAAAGTGACAGCAGCCTAATATACCTGCTGCCAAATTATGAGATGATAATAAAAATATCTATATGGCATTTTTTCCCATTGTATCGATTTGAAAATTGTGGCCAGTGAAAATGCTGAGTGGCTAGTAACTTTGGAAATCCACTAGCCACAGTGGCTGGTAAGCAAAAAAAATATAATGTTAAGCCCTGATTATGTGGACAGACTGTGACTGTTTTTTTGGCTGTGAAACTTGGTTGGTTAGCCTGGTTAGGACACACTGTAAGACTCAATACGTTCAAAAAGAAAAAGGACAGTCAACTAGGCTTCTACAAAAGACCAGAATTGATGTTCGAACACTGTGTGCTTGGATATTGTTGCACTTTTACCATTGTAAAGGAGAAATAGCACATTTTGAGCATCATTGGCAGCCACTATAGAAATGCTGCTGGACAGACTTTCTTTGAGAATTGAAGTGATGCTCCTTGTAGCTTGAACATGTGATCTCAAATGTACTGTACATGCATCAGCTGTCAAAAACAGGACTGCTATTGAGTTTGAAGTCTAAACTGAAGCACTGGGAGATAAAACTGGAAGAAAAAAAAAATATTTTGAAGGAGGTACCCAAGTCATATGTAGAGACCAGAATATCATATAGACATGAGAGTGAGCTCTTTTGACTTAACTACCTTGCAACACCCTAAAACCACCCAACATATCTGTATGGCAATCACTCATAATTCCTAGTAACGTCACAACAATGCCTTGGGAGCAATTTTTCACGGGTACAACTCACATTGTCTTCAAAACAAATATACATACACAAACATATACCATGTATCTGACACTGTAATAATCTTCACTGCTATGCAAGTATAATGTATGTACAAAAAAAGTGCAGTATGCTTAAATATTTCAGTAGTATGGTTGTACATTATAGAAATTCATGCACAAACACACACACAAACTTGCTCAAGCATCTTAACATACACATATAAACACAGAGAACTGTTTTCTTTAAAGGGGTTAAAGGGGTGTTTGGGATGTGCAGACCTATGAGTAAACCACTCCGTCCACACAGGCAAAGAGCAACCTTCAGTAAATAGCACAATGCTCTCCTGTCCTCCGCTTTTCTTACACCTTCACTTTAAAACTCCTGTTTACTTTGGGCCGTCCAAATGCTCAAGGGGATGCCTCCCTGGAGAGAACGCGTTTTTATTCTCAGCTTCTGAGGTTTAGGTTCCGACCTCCCGGTTTATCCTTTCACTTTTTTTTTCTCTTTCCATCCATCTACATCTACGGCAGGTCTTCTGCTCTTACTCTGTCAATGGCTTCTTTTCATTCCATCAGCGTCACCCTAAAATTATCACATGCTTACGGCACATCACAGTGACCTCACTGACAGGGATGAAATATTACGTTAATTTGAGAGCTTTTGAGGCGACCGCAGATGGCGCTCAGGATGTGGCCTTGTTCTAAACCGGGTTGAATGAAGCTTATTGAAATATTCTGAAACATTCATCTCTCCATTAGCATCCTGAAAGTACTGTATAGTATATGACATTTTATGCAGCAGAGTCTGAATTTTGATTGTATGAAACATTCCAAAGTCTGGATTACTTCTGAAATGAATAGACATTAGCGTTTTGGCGATGAAAATTCATGTTCATGTGGTAACTAGTTGACTTCAGACCATTCACTTAAGGAAAATGAGTCATGACCACTCTTGTGTACTAAATGTTCAATAATTCAATGGTCTTGTGTCAGTAATTCCATTCAAATTTCACAAATCATAGCATTTGTCAACTGGTAAAGCATGGTTAGCAATGGAAAGGTCACAGATGGCACATTCTGACATTTATGTGCTTGCCGCAAGTCTGTCTTGCAGCTCAGATAAAAGCATCTGTCAGATGCATGAATGTAAATGTCAAACGCATTACTGTTCAAGCATAAACAATGGTGGTAATCTTGAAATCTAAGCATGGTCTTTACCCTTGTGTTCCAGATCTACAATGAGATGATAAGAGACTTACTAAATCCATCAACTGGGTTCCTGGACCTGAGAGAGGACTCAAAGGGAGAGATACAGGTCGCAGGAATCACAGAGGTTTCCACTATTAATGCAAGAGAGGTTAGTTAGAGCTCATGTTACTTAACAAGCATTTTGAGAAAAGTTGTACTTTTTAAGTCAATACTGATATAGTAGACAGTGCTGAGGAATTTTAATTTAAAAAAAAAAAAAACTACAGTATGTATTTGTTGCATATACGTATAACAAAAAGGGATCATAAGATGTTAATATATTTTATTATTTTTTTTTTAACCCTCAATCGGGTCATGGGGTCTGTACGACCGCAATCGAATTTTACTTAAAAAAAAAAAAGGTTCCCTTCATCTCAGTGGAATAAGATTTTGTGACTTTTCATACATTATCTATCTATACACATACTGAATTTTCCATTGAAATGAATGGGAGATGTGAAAAAAAATAAAAAATAAATGTTTTCTTTGTGTCAAAAAAAAAAAAAATCCGGCATATATTTGAAAAATTTTACATAGAAATGAAGGTCTAATACTAGAGCATAAATGCAATGTATTGTAAAAAAAAAAAAACAAACAAACAAAAAAAATCATATGCAAGCTAATGGTGTAGTTGAGGAATTGCGTGGTATATGGATACAAAAGTGCTTTATATCTCCAAAAACACAGCATTAATGAATAGATGAGAAGTAAACAAAAAAATGCTATATTATTTGTATGATTAAAAATGTATATTTTTTGTACTATTACTCAATCAATTGTTGGGGTCGTATAGACCCCGATGTCCAGAAGTGTAAACAGGAAACGATAGACCATTTGAAGGTCTTTTCAACAAAACATTTTTTTTTTTTTGACCTTAAGATGACTGACACTTTCTTCAAAATATATGTGCATCAGTATTTAAACAAGTCAGTTAATATACTATGCTACTTCATTGAAAATAAATCTATCACCTGTTTCACCCTTCGTATTAAATTCATGTTCGTTTTGATGTGTTACCCTCAACTTTGGTCCTAATAAAGTAATATTTATGTTTTAAAGTTACAGTACATTTCAATAGTCTGGGGTCAGTAAGATTTATTTTCATCAAAGTCACATTAAATTAATTAAAAGTGACAGAAAAGCCATTTATAATGTTACAAAAAAAAATCCTTTCCATTCATCCAAAAATCCTGAGAAAATGCTTGACGGTTTGTGCAAAAATATTAAGCAGCACAACTGCTTTCAAGATGTATAATAATAAGATTTTTTTCTTATTATGCACTAAATCAGCATATTAGGATGATTTCTTAAGGATCATGTGACTCTGAAAACTGCAGTAATAATGCTGAAAATTCAGCTTTGAAGTCACAGGAATAAATGATATTTTAAAATATCGAAAAATAGAAAACAGCTATTTTACATTGTAATCACAATACTTTTTTCTATATATTTTTTATTAAATAAATAAAGTTTTGGTTAAAAAAGAAATTCTAACTCAAGCTTTTGAACGGTACTGTGTATAAATGTCGTTGTATACAGCTAGATGGTGAGTTTTCTCTCTCTCTCTCTCTCTCTTTTTTTTCTCTCACTCAGATCATGGAGTTGTTAGTGAAGGGAAACAAGCAGAGAACGCAAGAGCCGACAGCAGCCAATCAGACGTCTTCTCGCTCTCACGCTGTGCTTCAGGTGGTCGTGCGACAACAGAGCCGATGTCGAGACATCCTGCAGGAAGTGCGATTTGGGCGACTCTTCATGATCGATTTAGCCGGGTCTGAGCGGGCTTCACAGGTATGATGTGGTCGTGTGTGAGGAGGTGGGATATTTATAGGTGCGAGACATAAAGCTGCATTCATCATTCAGAAATCAAGTACAAACACAGTTGGTGAGCTCGGGATAATCATTAATATCAAAGCTATCAATCTTTCTTCTTGCATAAAAGCTGGCACAGTTGGCTTCAAATATATTCAGAATCCTAAATCAGCCAGTGACGAGGGAACAATTCCAAGAGTGATTTAACCATCGGTGATAAACTTGGTGGGAAAATGAAGCCGTCTAAAATAAAAATAATTGTTCAGTATTAAAATACATAATTATGCATGAGACACCTCCACGAGTCAAGTCTGATGTTTTTGATGAGAGACATGTGAATCATGTTTTATATTAAAGTGTCATTTCCACTCACAGCACGAGTCTGGACGATATTACACGAGAGAGAGCATGCCATGTATTTGCCATGGAAACAGTTAAAAATCACTCAGGCACCCTCTGGGTTTAAACATGCATGTGACGGGCACAAAAGCAGATCACGTTGTTTCTGCTGATGGGGTATTGTTGCTCAGAAACATGAGTGGCTGTTTGTTCTCTATTGATGAGGATGACAAGCCTGTTGCACAACTGTTCAGAGAATGAGACATACGAGAGCGCCCCCTGCTGGAACTCCCTAACCCACATTTAGACGATTAGTTGTGCAATAACTACTGTTTTATACTTGCAGACACAGAACAGAGGTCAGAGGTTAAAAGAGGGTGCTCATATCAACCGTTCTCTGCTCGCACTGGGGAACTGCATCAATGCTTTGAGTGAAAAGAATGGGAACAAATACGTCAACTATAGAGACAGCAAGCTCACACGATTGCTCAAGGTACAGCTTTGTGATTCTTCATGAACAGAGACGATCATGGGAGATTGTTCTTGGTTTCAATGGTCTTACTGGGGTTTTGTCATGTCTGCAGGATTCTCTAGGAGGAAACAGTCGAACGGTGATGATTGCTCACATAAGCCCTGCATCTCTAGCCTTCGAGGATTCGCGGAATACCCTGACTTATGCCGACCGTGCCAAAAGCATCCGCACACGGGTTAGTTTGACACGTGATAAAACAATGGACAACCTAGTTAAACACTCCTGTTCTAAAGTTTGAGGTCGATTTTTTTTTTTTTTTTTTTAAGAACTTTACTTTTATAAAGTAAAATACACAAAATATTGAGCAGCACATATGGTTTCAACATTGAGAATCATAAGAAATGTTTCTTGAGCACCCAATCAGCATATTAGAAGGATCATGTGACTCTGAAGACTGAAGTAATGATGCTAAAAATTCAGCTTTGCCATCACAGGAATACATTACATTTAATATATTGAGATTAAAATTGTTTTTTTAAAATGTAATAATATTTCTCTCTCTCACACACACACACACTCTTTACCAGTCTTAGGACAAACAAAGTCACAATCAACCAAAGGTATAAACAGTAAACAAGTGGTTAATGTACAATAACAAGAAGCAGGAACAGTTGACGGACAATAAAGAGTAAACATAATGGGGTTTTATATTACAGCAATAAACTGTGCTGTGCTTTGCTTTTGGTGTCATATTTAACATCACTGATTCAGTGTTTGAGTGATGCGATCATGTCATTGAGATTGACTAAAGACACAAGGGCATCTAATGCATACACAAATACACACATCTATGCTACTCATGCAAACAGTTATAGTCTGCCTAAGTTTTTTGGGTGTTTTATGACCCATTTTGTGAAGCCAACTGTTTGGTGAGGAGTTTGATGACTGTGTTATACTATTCTTTTGCAGGTAAAGAGAAACCTGTTGAATGTGTCCTATCACATCGCTCAGTACACCAGTATCATCTCTGACCTGCGCAGCGAGATTCAGCGGCTGAAGAAGAAGATAGCAGACCAGGCCAGTAGACAGATCAATCCAGACAGAACAGACATCCGCCATGTTCAAGGTAACACCGGAAGTCACAATTACCATTGATGCCACCTCCAGTTTACTCACAACTCCAAACTTTTCTTTTCTTTTCCATTACATTCTTTTCTTTCTTCTTTTTGCTAGATTATTTTCTTTCTAGACTTATTCTGGTCTGCTCAGTTCAAATAGATTAGATTTAAATTAGATTAGAATTAAATAGATTATTTTCTAAATGATTCTGATTCTTTTCCAAATGATTATGTTCTGATAGATTGTATTCTATTTAATTAGATTATTTTCTAATTGATTCTAATCTATTAAATGCTATTCTATTCTGTTTTGCTAAATTATTTTCGGACTGATTCTGGTCTTCTCAGTTCTAATAGATTATTTCCTGTTCAGTTCGATTTGTTTCTGTGATTAAATTATTTTTCTGTGTAATTCGATTATTTTGTTACATTATTTTCTATTCTATTCGAAAAGATTATCTTCTGTTCAATAAGATTATTTTCTGTTTGATTACATTTAATATATAGAATAATAATTCTATTATTATAGATTATTTTCAGTTTGATTTTGATTCTTTTCCAATTGATTCTGTTCTGATTGATTGTTTTCAATTTTAACTAGATTCTTTTCTAATTGATTCTGGTCTATTCTATTCTAATGGATTATTTTCTAATTGATTCAGTGCTATTTTATTATAATAGATTAGTTTCAGTTTGATTCGATTCTTTTCTAATTGATTCCATTCAATTCTATTCTAATATATTATGTTATTTTTTGTTTCGATTAGATACTAATCTGTTCAGGTCTGTTCTGTTCAATTTATTCTCTGTTCTTTTATGAGTAGGTCTCACTCAAATGTGCATCATAGCATTATTGTTGTGTGTTTGCCTTTAGCGGAGGTGCAGGCTCATTCTTCTCAGCAGAGCCGGGCTGAGATGGACCAACTGCGGGAACAGCTGATCGATGCGTTTAGAAAGCAGATGGACATCAGGAAGCGTCTTATGGAGCTGGACAACAGCAACATGGAGATCCAGATAGACACATCCAAACACCTGCTGACAATCGCAGAGTGAGTCTTTATTCTGCACAAAGTTTATGATATTGAACATTTTCAACTGTTTTATCCTTTCAGACCTAATGAAGTTCCTTTTGTTTGAAAAGTGTGCTTGTACTTTATTTTTTTTTCTCAAATAAATGCATGGTCTGTGTTTGATATTTTGCTATTGAAATATTGTCTCCATCTAGCTGGGAGCAAGAGCGCTTTAGGAGAAGAAAGAAGTGGCAGGGGGAGAGGAGGAAGGAGACCTTTAATAAGGATGAAAGTGAAAAAGACTCCGACTCACCAGAATCTTTGCCTGACAGCACAGAGACACAAGAGGTGGCCATTGCCAGAGAGAACCTCGTCACGCTCATGGCTGAGCAGAAGAAAATACAAAAACAGAAGGTAATGTCTTTAGTAACCACTAGAGGGCAGATCAACACCTCAGATAACTCTGCCAGCCCTGGAACAATAGTGTTGAGTCTGGTTCATTTTAGCATACCAATTAGTTTTTCTCTTCAATTAACTTTCTTTCTTTCTGTCTTTCTTTCTTTCTTCCTTTTAATTCAAGTCATCACACACAATTTGGGTATCGTATGTTCCATTTTCTAGTGATGCAAACGAAAAGACTATTTAAAATGTTTATGATCCCAACATGTCATCAAAACAAAGTTCCTACAGTCTAGTCATTTACTTGGCGAATCTTTTCAACCGAATCATGATTCTTTGATTTAATGATGCCTGTCATCACAGCCATGATGAAAAACTACAGTGTGAAATACAAAATGTTGAAATGGATGAAAACATGAACAAGACATTAGCTCTATACTGAAACATATTAAAAGGATAGTTCACTTTGAAATTAATTTTTGATATGTTTTAGCTTACCTCAAGCTCATCCAAGATGTAGGTGTCTTTATTTCCACGGTAGTTTCAATTTTGATATTTTAGGTCAAACCGTTCGTGTCTGTCAGTCATATAATGGAGGTCTATGGTAAACCACCTCAAAGAGCATGCACAGAGAAGTCAAAATTAAACATGATTTAATGACTCGTAAATGTACAGTAAGTACACATTGATGGCCCAAGACACGAAACGAGCCGTTTGCGTGAGAAAACGAACAGTATTTATATTGTTTTTACCTCTTGTAAACACAGACCTGCATTATATGACTGACAGACAAGAACGGTTTGATCTAAAAATATCAAAATTGAAACTACTGCGGAAACAAAGCTCTTGATGTAAGCTAAAACATACCAAAAATTAATTTCAAAGTGAACTATCCCTTTAAGGTAGCATCTTAAACGAGCCGATTAATTTGAAACACTATGCATAGGTAGTGCATTCTGGGATTACCTTCTCCACAAACAATACATTTTCTTTATGGCTTTATGACTAACAGTGTTAATAAAGCCACTCATCACAGTAATTGACCATAAGTCCCCCTATTGTCTGTAGACCGAATTGGAGCAGTGCTTGGCAGAGCTGAGAGAGAAATCTCGACGTCTTGAAGAGCTTCTCCCCCGCCGCGTGAGCTCAGAGGAGCAGAGGGAAGTGCTTTGCCTCCTCTGTAAGGTCCACGAGCTGGAGATCGAGAACGCAGAGATGCAGTCAAGCGCTCTGCTCAAGGACAACGTGATCCGGCAGAAAAACGTGGTAGTGCAGCGTTTTGAACAGCACAGACACCTCTGCCATGAGATCATCCAGCAGCAGCGGCAGTTTATCGATGGTGAGTCATTCGTGGAAATAAGAAATGGCACTGAAACCTCAGATAGAGATGAATCAGGCCCAACTGTTGCAGTAAAGATGTATTGATTCATTATTTATTATAAAAAATGTAAGCTATAAATGATGAATTATTACTTTGGTTATAAAAAAAAAAAAACATTTTAAGATATATACACACACACATTTGGTTATGAAATATTGAGGTGAATGATGGTTTTGCAGATCACAGTCTCCTAGTCCCTCGTCATCTTCAAGAGCTGTATGAGATGTACATGAAGGAAATGGATGAGAAGAACTTGGACAGAGTTGTGGCCCTGGATAAGTTCACCATTCGTACTCTTAAGGTACATCAAGCAGGCATTTTTCTAAGATGCAAAGTCAATATGAAATCAGAACATTGAGCTCATTTTCCCAAATAATGGATATGCATAATATTGTGACAGTAAAGTAAGTTTCATGTTGACTTTAAAAGCTCTTCAAGAAAAGGACATGATAAAATAAAGAAAGACACAGACTAATCATGAACATTTATCTCTTTAGGAGGGTTCCCTGCCCAAGATCACCCTCCCCAGTAGAGGTCGTGACCCCTTGCAGGAGATGGATTCAGATCAAGAGAGTGTTCGCACATTGGGCTCAGACAACAGACAAGGGCAGACAAAACTGAGGAGACACACGCTGCCTCCGATTCTCCCAGAGACCGATGGGTAAAAAGAGATCTAAGCTATTTCATTCTATACATTTGACATTTTCCTCCATATACAAAATTTATATATTTCATTGTTTGGAAACCTTTAATGACCAAAAATATTTTGTGAATGTGAAAATAAAAAGAACTACATTGCAGACATCAAATGTGGTGTGAAAGGGGTCTAAATTGGTTCACATTCTGTAAACTTTCTGAAGCTAAGCTAAACTTCCTCTTCTGTCCACACAGAGACCGAGTGTTTAAGAGCAGTCACAAACAGATGAAGAACTCTGTAGTAATGACTCCTCCACCCATTCACATCAATGGCCAGGGCAACAGAGAGGTGAGCGTCCGGCTGGGAGCTTACAGTAGTTTTTCTTGCTACAATTTTTACACTAACGTTCAAAAGTTTGGGGTCAGTGTGATAAAAAAAAAAGAAATTAATACTTTTATTTAGCAAGAATACATTATATTGATCAAAAGCATAGACTGTGAAAAGATGGATGACTTCCTTCCCCTGTAGAAAACAAAGCCACAATATTATGACGATTACATCATTTGGAGCGATTCTGAGGTGGAGCCCATAAACTTTTGGGAAAAATTAACGCTTGAACATTTGTTAGCATAAGAACTACCTAAAATGACAGAAAACATCTCTGGAATATTTTTTGTGTCATTGGATTTTCACTTTGGCTCACATCCTAATCGTTTACTTAGACAGGGCGGGGTTTAATAGTGCGTTCACGTGCTATAGAAAATATTATATTTTCCACTTGTGAACTGGTGTTTACCAGTGTGTTGCATTCATGTGGTAAAAATTGTGTAATGTGGTATAAATATGGAGATCCAGACCTGTTATTTAGCTAAAACTAATTTAGATTTAGTCATCTGCTACAGCAAGAAAATGATTTATCCAAATTCCAACAGTAAATAATATGCTGTGTATTTTCTAGATCATGAATAGTACATATTTTTACCATTCACGATTCTTGCGTTGATCTCTGCCATTTTGAAAAGGTCAAAGGTTATCTCATCTCAGCAACTCCTGCATCAAAATATTCTACGAGTTGCCCGGTGGAAAATATCACATGAGGGGGTGTTCATGTGCATTTTCCATAATTACCATAACACGTGAACGCACCATAACACCTGTACTGATCATGTTTTGGCTTCACTTTTCAGGACGTGTGCGGCACACTTGGTCAAAATTGACAGTAAAGACATGTATAATGTTACAGAAGATTTCGATTTCAAATAAAAGTTTTGTTCTTTTAACCTCTTAGCTGTCACCCCCCTTTTTGAGAATGGGGGTTAAAATGCACTATTCAAACTTAAATGGTTGTAATTCAAGAATGCTTTGGAATATACTATACCCAAGTTTGGTCTTGTTTTATAGCAAACACTCAGCAGATTATTTTTACGTTTTATTCATCAAAAAAGATCTCGTTTTCCACAAAAATATCAAGCAGCATACCTGTTTTCAATATATTATTCATAATAAGAAATGTTTCTTGAACACCAAATTAGCATATTGGAAGGATTTCTGATGTACCATGTGACACTGAAGACTGGAGTAATGATGCTGAAAATTCATCTTTGCATTACAGGAATAAATTACATTTTAACATGTATTCAAAAAATAGTTATTTTAAACTCTAATAATATTTCACAATATTTCTTTTTTTGACTGTATTTTTCATCAAATAAGTGCAGCTTTAGTACAAGATAGGTGAGGAAAACATTGAAAAATCTTACTGACCCCACACTTTTTGAACGCTAATATTCATGCAAATTGTGATTAAAATATTCAGGGAAAGTGTTTTTATTTATTTGAATTGGTTTCTCAGTTTTTGTAACTGCGTGTACTGAATAAACCAGTGTTTCTGACACGATGCTGACTGTACCTCTGCAGCTGTTGCCATCTGTCCTGGATGACGCTCTGAGATTTAGCCATCTCAGTCACAGTATGAGCAGCCATCTGGACTCTTCACCTGAGAGCAGCGAGAACGGCACAGATGCCCCTCTGACTCCTAAAGGTAACCTTTCCTCTGCTCTTTCATCTTTGTGCTTGTTACACAGCAGCTCTCTGGAATACTTCATTCTGATTGGTCAATTGAGGCATTCTGTGATGTTATTTTTATATAGTGACCCCTAAACTATGGCAACACATTTCCTGCACAGCTTCTTCTCACATAATACAGCAATGTATCCACTCATAGTGTACCATTTTCCTCCAGAGAGACAGCAGATTCTAAGAGGCGTGCAGAACATTGCGGTCAAGGCTGCTCGGCGCCGCTCTAAGGCCCTAGAAATAGAAGCCCTGCGATTGCCCCCGCCACCCTCACCCCTCGACCCAAAGAAGCACAAGAGTAACCTGTCTCTGTCCGAGGCGCCCCCTAAAGGCCTGGTGCTACGGCGCGGGAGACAGCCCAGCCCAGAACTACGCCACGCCACCTCTGACGACAACCTGTCCAGCAGCACGGGAGACGGCCCCGCACCCAACGCCACCTGGACACGGCCACGGAACCGCCAGGCTGTCAAGAACCCCGCCCCACGGGAACAGGACTTCGAGGGTCGCAGACGCAAGAGAAGATCTCGATCGTTTGAAGTCACAGGACAAGCAGTGAGTTTTCAGATGAAGCTTTTCCATGAACATCTGTGTTAAAGGATGAATCTCGCAAAAATCTGTTCGAGTCACATTTAACCCCAAAATCAAAAAAGCTGAGAAGTTTTTTTTTTTTTTTTGCATAAAGAAGATTAAGTGCATTTATGGACCGTTAAGGTTGTTTGCATTGACCTTATTTATTTATTTTTGAGAGTGTAAAACACATTTTGTCCCAAAATTTGCATTTGTATAATGTGCCTGGATGTTTGTTTGTTTTGGTTCAAAATAATAGTTCAAACTACTTCAAAACTATACTATTATTTTCAAAGATATTTTATTCTTACAGTAGTTTAAATAATTCAAAATTAAATCAGAAACTATTACAGTATGTACATTACCATTCGAAATTTTGGCTTTTTGAGTAAGAATTTTTATTTTATTTTATTTTTATGTTTTTGAAATAAGTCTCTTAAGCTCACCAAGGCTGCATTTATTTGAAAATACAGTAAAAACAGTAATATTGTGAACAAATATTACAATTTAAAATGTTTGTTTCTATTTACATATACACATGATCCTTCAGAAATTATTCTAATATGCTGATTTGATGCTCAGGCAACATTATTATCAATGTTGAAAACAGTTGTGTTGCTGCTTAATATTTTTGTGGATTTTTTGATAAATGTCAAGTTCTATAGAAAAGCATGTATTTGAAATAGAAATCTTTTGTAACAATGCAAGTTGCTTGCTAAAGTTTTTACTCTCACTTTTGATCAATTGAATGTGTCCTTACTGAATAGAAGTATCTTTCTTTAAGTGAAAAATCTTACTGACCCCAAGCATTTTACAACTTTTGTATATATTTTTATACTTTTTTGCATTATAATAATGGGAAATGAGCTTAACTGTCACGAAAATAATATTATATTGCAGAAATATTTATTGGTGCTAAAAATAGGCTTCAACACATCATTTCTCTATAACTTTTATAATTGTTCTTGACACAGTCGTTTGATTTATTTGTTTAGTTTAATTCAACAAACTCAGATTTTTCTCCACCCTCCAGTTGTCTCAGGCGAAGAACACCAGCCAGCGATTTCGTCCCCTTGACAGCACTTCTGATCCCCACCTGCACATTAACGGTCACCCCCCGGCCCCCGGCCCGCGTCCCCAACACAGAGCCCAACCTCCGCTTGCTAAAGCTCGACCCTCTCACAACAGCCACCAAACAGGTCTGACATCACAATTGTAGTCTTCTTTTAGTGATAGAAAAGTGAAAGACAAAAAATATATTTACAACCTTGACTATTTTATACATGACTGCAAGCTGCATTTATCACAAGTTAAACCTATTTTGCATTGATCCAATTTGCATTCACTGTAGACCAGTGAGATTCAATATGATTTCTTTCTTTGAAATGCACAAATGTATTGTGTGCAATGTGATCAAGAACGTGTATTAAAAGGGACCTATTATGATTTTTTTTTTTTTTTTTTTTTTACATTTTAACTTTCTTTAGTGTGTAATGTCGGTGTTTGAGCATGAAAAATGTCTGCAGAGTTGCAAAGCACAAAGTCACTCCAAAAGGGAGTTATTCTCTATCAGTGCACACTGTTTCTGAATCCCTGACATACCTCGATTGTAGTCTTAAATTTTCTTCCAGGAACGTACACATCACAATATCTCTCATTTAAAGGGATGCCATTTTTGTACAAGCGAATATGATTCTTTAGGTTCTAAATTAAAAGTTTGTAATATACTTTAACTAAAAATTCTCATTAGTATTGTAAGAAAACACTTATTTTACCTGGGCACCCAACTTCCCACCCAAGGCATACTCAAAAAAAAGGAGGGCCAGGCCTGGTTGAGTTGTGTTAGTAGTGTGTTGAAACTCTGGGTTATGGTAAGGGGTGTGACATTTCTGAAACACGCTCGACGTGGTTGACCAATCTAGGGTTGTGCCGATAGACGATAGTATCGTGTATCGACGATAGTCTGACATATCGCCGATGGCAGATGCCTTTGACGATATCAATACGATAATTGGCTCGTTTTACCATAATGTATTAAATTATTATTATTAGGCCTATTATTATTATTATAAAGCTAGTATTGTTATTAAATGAATATTAGGAACTACAATCAATTTGCCTTGCCTAAATTTACAACGACATCACCTCATAACAATTGCATCAACACACTAATGAGGACTCCTCTAAGAGAATGTTTTTAAAACAGACTAAAAAACATCCCACATCAAAATTTAATTGCAAGGTGATCCATTCACAAATTATCAAGTGTGCTCGTTTTAACAGACGCAAAATTCAATTTCCTACAGATCCAAGATGAAAACGGCATCGTTGTTCGTCAGTATTTGTTTCCGTAACACATTAACAAAACGTTTAATGACACTAACACTAAAAACAATACAATTACTAAATAGTATTAATAATAATATCACTAAAATAGTATTATAGTTACCGTTATCATCGTCGTCTCTGAGGGAACGCGGCGTTAATGCAGATGCCGAAAGCAGTCCGTTTTTACTTTCACTTTCAGAGATTGAGCGCGTTTACATGCGACGACTTTCTTAACCTGATTATGTTGAATAAACTTGACAATGCATGTGGTCATGTAAACGTTTCCTTTATCAGAGTCAAGTCATAAGTATAAACCGATCGACTCAGCTAGACGTTTGGCCCTTGCTCTTGTTTCTCCCGGCATTTAAAACACATTAACCCGCGTACTTCGTGCTTACTGAAGTGCGCATGTGAAGTGCGCAAAGAGCGCACTGCTAGGGCTTTTTCTGACCCAAGAAATTATTAAAACGTGTTTTCATTTTGTGCAGAATTAGGCCCTAGTCAAAATGCTGCATGTAACGGCATGAGAATAGGCTAATGTGTCCGTAAATTTCCCGTTGACAAACAAAAGGATTAGGATCTCTTTTTTTTTTTACCTCACTATACCAGGAAATAACCTGATCCTATTAATAAACACTCCACCTTTGCTAGCAAAATAGAAAAAATATTCTCGTATATAAAACGAAGTAGGCTAATAAAACAAGCAAATTAATGAGTAGGCTAAATAATCAAGTTAATAATCAAATGTTAGCCCCGCCCCCTCACGATACTATCGTGTATCGCCGATCTCACAGGCTGACGATAGGACGATATGAAAATGGAGCATATCGCCCAACACTAGACCAATCACAACACCCCAGCCGACCAATCAGAGCACATTGCACTTTTCAGAAGGAGGGGTTTCACAGAGCCCTGAAATAAACAGTGTTACTGACAGACTGGGACGAAAGATGCTGGCACTATGTAAAATTTGTGAAAAATAATGTTTTTAAACATTAAAGCATGAAAACCTATTTTAGTAGACCCCGAAACAAAAATAAAGACTTCATAAAGTGGCATAAAAGTGGCATAATAAATTTAGATTGCCTGTTGATTTATCTCCATTCATTCTCCACAGGATCAACAGCAGATGTCACTTCCTCCAACCTGCCCTCATACCTCATTAAGCGTGGCCCTCAAACCAGGCAACTTCAGCCCCTCCTGTACGTCACAACCACTGGAGCAGGGGGCCAGCGCACCCGCAAACACTAAAGATCCAGTATAGACTGTCTCCTCTCGACCCCAGCATCAGCACTATTGAAAACTTTTAGAGACCAAGTGGAAGGTTTCTTCTTCTATCCAAATGGAAGAGCTGTACCATGGATGAAAGAACTTGAATGAAAGAGCTACAAAAACCTATTTTATGCTAAAAAATACTCCTAGCTTTTTTGTGAAGACAGGTGACTTGCCATGTCAGCTTTTAATTTTTTTTTAGTCCATTGGTTTCTGTACATGGCAAATCTGATTGGCATGAATTCAATGGCCTTGACTTATGTCAAAAACTTCTCAAAATGACATGCAAACATATTCCTTTAAAGCCAAGCCAATGCGACAGGGGATAAAAACCTGCCATGGATGCCTTCTGGTTGAATATTTATATCAGGCCTTATAGTAACAACTGAAATTATTTAAGCAGTTCCCCCCAAAAAACATATTCAAATCTGCAGAACTGAAATGGCGATGCTTGTTGCTTATGTGACTGAGGAGTCAAATATACCCGTCTCATTCCCCTGGGAGCAATATATATTTCACAGCTTCTGTGGTTGTGGAAGTATTAATCCCTCAGGTCTTGCACATATTAATGTACTGTCACATTGCTTATGATTTATATGTCTGGCTTCTGTGACCGTATTATTTACTGATGATGTCATTTTGTGTTTACTGTTAATAATCATTGTAAATTTGCCTTCACTGTCATGCAGGTTTCTGCATAGCTGTTTTCTCTAAAATCCTTTTGGGTTTGTGTTAGTTTAGTACCAGACAAGGTGGCATATTTAATGTAGTTCATTATCCTCAGTGGAATGTTTTTAATCAAAAAAGTAAAAAAAAAAAAAAAAATGGTTGCCTTTTCTTTGAAAAGACTGTATTTTTTTGTTTTTCATAATTATACATGCATAGACACTTTTTCTACTCTTAATTTTATACCTTTTTTTTGTAACCAAATAAATTTGATTGACAAAGTGATTGCAATAGTGTCTGCATTGTACATCTGATCGTCAATATATAAGCTACAGTGGTGACATTTTGTCAAGGTAAGTTTTAAAGACAGTATCTATAGTTAATTGGACTTCATAGTACACAAATGTTTCACTTTTAGGAACATACAGTAGTAGTCCAAAAGCATATGATCACTCAAAGATCTGTATCCTTTACACATTAAAACACTGTTCCTGACTGCAATCCTGTACTGTCAGCACTCTGAAACGTGTATCATATTTTTTTGGCTCCCACTTAGTGGATATTAAGACTACATGTCAATATTTCACTGTAAACTGTTTCTCATGTTTCCACCAAGCAAAACAATGCAAGCACAGCAGAATATCTAGCATGTTGCATCTTCAGGTGCAAGGGATATGCATCTAAATTGAGCATACAGCTATTTAGAAAATATGTGTAATAAATCAATTATTAACTATTGAGCATAGACAATATAATGTAATTAATGAAATATTCAGGGCCACATTAATTAATGCCTCAAAAACTCAGACCTGTAGGTCAAAACTAAAGCAGGCGCGGTGGGAGGTGTTGTGATTATGTCAATCAAAAACCCCAGAACCAATCAGCGCAGTCCAACAAGTTCTGAGGTTCGTGATTGGTTTGCATGACTCCGACAACTCATGTGTCTCGAAGTTGTAGGGCTGCGCTGATTGGCTGACAAACTGGTCGGTCCAGCTGATGGCAGCAGAGCAGAGGCGCAAGTAGTGTTGACAACGCCACCTTGGATCTATTCCCTTTTGTTATTTATTTCCTAAAGGTTATTTATTTGGAAAGAACAAAGCGAAACAGGAGAAAAGGAAAGACATGTCTTAATGTATTTCATACGTAAGTGTACTTCCTTGTTTAAGCTTGAGGGAAAGCTGTTAGCCGGTTAGCGTTAGCTGTCAGTGTTTACACACCGAGAGCAGCGAGCAAAACTCATTATTTTATCGACATCTTGCACTGTTGGCTCTAATATGTCATGTTCATTAGAGGAAAACCTATGTTATTTGTATTAAAGAAAAGGTGAAGGGGCGAAACCCAGCCCAGGCGTTTTTGACCTGCACCGCGCGAGCACTAGGTAAACAACACACTGCCGCACTTTGCACTCTCTTGTTCGTTATTATCTGCAGTTACGTTTGTACTCACATTTCCCAAGGTGTCATCAGTCTTAACACTGACTAATGACACGTTGCAGTCATAACAGAAACTGCAAACAATCTATGTTTGATATTAAATAACACAGTCCAATTCTTGCTATTCATTATTTGTCTTTTTTTCTTTTCTTTTTATTGTTTATTAGTAACGAAAAATCAATTATTATGCTGCTGTAATCCTTTTTTTTATCTGAATTACCTTTGAGCTACTGTACTGTTAAAATGCTAGTTCTCACATTAGAATGAATGGATGAAGTGTTCATCTATGCAAATCATTGTCAATGAAGTTACAGTTAACGTGAAACTGTTGTTTCATGTTGAATAGGCAGTGCAGCAGTTTAATGTTAAATGTGATGTGATTCATTAGGACAATGTAAATATCTTGGTTAATACACTGCATCTCCAATAGTACAAAGTAAAAGATGGGATCATTTAAAAAAAGGTCAGAGCATCATTCTCACATGCTGTCATATCTCTGAGAATATTGAAGTTGATAAGTTACGACGGCTGAGATCCTTTGGGGTACGTCAGGTACTGCTTAAGACATTCTATGATTCTGTAGTCTCATCTGTTATTTTGTACTTTGTTACATGTTGGGGAGGGGGACTGTTGGAAAAGGAGAAGAATAAGTTAAATAAACTTATAAAGAAGGCAGGCTCTGTCGTGGGGAGTGTGTTACCCACTGTAGGCGAGATAATGCACGATAGAATGATTGGAAAACTTTCTCTTATGATTAATCATGACCATCATCCTCTTAATCAAATATCTCAAGCTTATGTGAGTACCCACAGCTCAAGATTAATTCATCCACGCTGTTACAAAGAGCGTTTTAGAAAATCTTTTTTTTTTCCAACTGCAATTAGATTTTACAATCAGTGCTATATAAGATGATGGTCATATATATATTCATAGTCATAATGCTTTGAAAAATTGATATTTGAGTACAAGACCTGTTGTTTTTGTGTTTTTACTTTATTTTTATTGTATTTATGTGCTGCTGTGAGTGACATATAAATTAAAAAAAACATATAAAAAAAAAACCCTTAAATTTTGTGCTAACAAACTTAAAGCAAAACTTCAAACCTATTTTTTGTTTTGGAATGAGAAGGTTGTGTTTTGTTTTGCAGCTGAGTCTGATCCATGTGCCAGTCAGCTGAAGCATGCTGGAAGTATGCAGCCCATAACCAGAAGAGATGCCGGAGTCTGGCATCAGACGAGGAGCCTGCTCTACAAAAACCTGCTGATCAAATGGAGGACCAAACAACAGAGTCTCCAGGTGCCTTTCATCTGTCACTCACACGCTTTCTTTTCCCTTTCTCTACGTGCAAATCTGTCGCACTGTTAAAGCATTTTGCACGTTGTCTATTCTATGCACTGGTATTGAACTCCTTCAGTAAATGCTTCTCAAGGAGTGCTTGAAGAGTCCACTTGAATCTGTTAAAGTCACCATGAAATCAACAGACAATTTTTATTCTCTATTGAATATTTCAGTATTTATAATAAATTATTTATCATGTATTGTTTTTTAATTTGTGTGCCTTTGTGATCTTTAATCAAAATAACAATTCCTTATGGACAAAATCAAGTCCTTCCCTACATTTGTTCTTGTTCGGGCAGCCATTTCATTCGGATGTGTCACAAAACGGGAAAAGAGACTATAATGTATCATTTTACTTCAGGAGGATTTGTCCTTTACTAAGTGAATGCACATTTGATAAGCATCTGCTAAATGAGCTATCTAAAATTCCTATTACTGAGGCTGCTTTATAAAATCCGCTGCATCTGAATGAAATCCTCTTCTATCCACTCTGCTGACTCTTTAAAACCCAGCAGGATTTGTATTCTCTGTTTTGATCTGGAAAGTGTAAAGGAAAAATCCTACATCCATCATAAATCTTTCCCCATTTTCTGTTCGTGTGGTCATGTGTTTTTTTTAATGTAAGGTAGCTTTCTTAAATGTATTTTTAATGCCTCTCTGCTTCCTGTTGTTTCATGAAGGACCACGTAAGAGTCTTTCAGAATTAAAAGGCTTTTAATGGATTGTTGTTCTGCCATAGTTCATGCCGTCAATAATACTTTTAAACCGACTTCGCAAAGGGAAGCTTGTCATGATCCGTTATGGAAAGCGGTTAGGAATGGACCAAAAATTAATTGTTATGCAGCAGTCATATTTGGGCTTTTTTCCAGTAAGTGCCATCTCTGTATTGATTTTCCTGGAGGTGGAGATGCTGAAGCTAGTTGTGTTGTGCTGAGTTATTGGGTGTAGTGGGGTTCATTAGTGTAGGTCAAACTTATTCAGTCAGTATTAGGTGTTAATGATTTAACACACTATGTGACACAACATGTATCAGACACAGATACACTACTATTCACATTTTTGTAGAAAATGTCCTCACCAAGTCTGCTTGTTTTTTTTACTGTAAAGTAGAGGGTATATCACTTTCCTACCGGAACACGCCCCCCTCATCCGGGCTTGAGTGCTAAAAGAGCTGCTGCGTGACTGGATTTCATATTTCAGTCAATCGCAAAGCTCTTACCCATTTTTGATGTGTTTTCTTTTTCGCAGCATTCACACTGATAACCAATGCTGCCACTCAATGGGCGCAACCTCAGTCACTTTGACCGACAGGGACGTCATACGCATACCCTTTGTCAAAGCTGAATTTTCAGTACCTTTACTCTAGTCCTTAGTGTCACATGATCCTTCAAAAATCATTTTAATATAATTCTAATATGCTGATTTGTTGATCGAATGGCATTTATTCTTATTATTAATGTTGAATCACTTTCTTTCTTTATTTATGAAGGGACCATGCACAATTTTTAACAATCAGTTGCGCTACTTTATTTTTTTGTGGGAGCTGATACATTTTTTCAGGATTTTTTTATTTTATTTTTTTTTTTAGACATTTGTTGCATCCATTAAAAACAAATAGAGTGTACATTTGCAAAAACAGATTTATAATAGTCTAATCTGTTTCAAGGGATGTTTTTTCAGTGTGGTCTTAAAATGAAATTGCCTTGACCTTTTGCAACAAACATTGTAGTGAGCACCCTACAGGCACATTAAAAGCTAAACTCATGTCATGGTCTGGCAAATGAACCCAGAGGGATGATCCCTCACTGGCGCTCATGTATTTATGGCCTATATAAGGCAGTAAATCAAGAGCTGTAGTTTAGACAACATGACAATATTGATTGGATTTACCTCTTTTTATCTGAATTGCCTCTTCTAATGTAATTTTACATTAGGTGTACACTTTAAAAATATTTTGTAGCATATTTCATTAACTAATTTGATTTAATATTATTAGTATTTACAGTATTAAATGGTTAATTATATATAATTTTATTCGCTTTTATAATTAATTGTTCTTTTTAGAACAGTATTTTCCCTGTCAAATTTGAAGTGTTCCTCTTCTCTCATTGCAGGAGCTGATCTTGCCGTTGCTCCTCCTGGGCCTCCTGATCCTCATCAGCACCCTCAACCCTCATGTCTCATACGGCAGTATCAGCACTAAGGAGCTGGAGTATGAACGGGACCTGGCGCTCAAAGGTCTTGGCTACACCCCCATCAACAATGTCACCAATCACATCATGGAAGAGGTTGCGCGGGAACTGCGTAAGGCACATTTATTGGTCTTTCTTTAAAAAAGCAAACATCTAACTAGCATTGCATGGTGTGTTATTGAATGCTCTGCTAATTTGTGATGAAGCAGCATTGACTCTGGTAGTAAAGTAGAACACTTACTGTAAATATTTGTTTCTTGGTGTTGATTCCTCAGCTATGAATGAGCGATTAGATATGTTCTCCACTGAGGAAGACTTGGAGAATGCCAGTCTCTATGAACCTGATGGCTACGTGGGAGTGGTCTTCTTGGATTCAATGTCATATCGTCTGCGATTCCCATACAACCAGCTTCCTCTGCCTAGTGACTTCACTGAATCCATAAGTGAGAATCACCTAACACTGATGACATACATCCACAGCATCAATGGCACCATATTTAGCTTTTTCGTTGGTTAAATGGCGACTTTATGCAAATGACGTTCCGTTTATTACCATTTAGCCTGTAATGAAGAAATAACACTTATGACTGGTATTTGTTTTTTCTTTGGTCCACAGCAAGCTGTTACACAAACTATGTCAACTGCCGTGCTGCCAACTACTGGTATTCTGGATTCGTACGGCTGCAGTCTCTCATTGATGCTGCCATTATACAGGTTTGAAATGACATGGATGAATAATGAATTGGTATTTTAGCAGTGTAGCTGTAATTAGCAGTGTGTGCATCTCCCTGATGAAGTCTGGGATAACCGTATGCCGCTGTTCAAAAGTTTAGGGTTTGAGAGGTAGTGATTATTATTTTATTTTTATTTTTATTCTATTTTTATTATTTATATTTTTTTAAAGCCACACAGGCTGCCTTTATTTGATCAAAAATACAGTAATATTGTGAAATATTTTTACAATCTATAAGAACTGTTTTTTTTTTTATTTATTTATTTTATATATTTTAAAATATAATGCATTCCTGTGTAATAGCTTCCATTCCTCCAGTCACATGAAACTTCTGATTTTTTTCCAAAATGCTGATTTGGTGATCAAGAAATGTTTATTTTTACTATCAATGTTGAAACCCTTTGTGGAAACCTTTTTTTTTTCAGGTTTCTTTAATGAATATAAAGTTATAGGAGGAAATTTACGGTCCCTGGGGTGCTCTTTTGTTTCAATAATAATTGCTTCATCCTTCTGCAGTTGAAGACCAAACGCCCCGTGTGGAACGAATTAAAAGTGCGTGCAGTGATGATGGGACATCCAGGTTCAGTGGAGGTCCAGAAGTTCCCTCACGCCCTGATCTCCATCTATCTAGTGCTGGCATTTACACCCTTTGTGTCCTTCCTCATTGTCAATGTGGCTGCTGAAAAAGAGCAGCGGCTGAAAGACACCATGAGCATGATGGGACTGTATGACTCTGCCTTTTGGTAAGTGTGTCTACTGCAGAACCAGAAATGAAGTAATTGTAATTGGTTTGTGGTTTGTAAAGTTCTCATTTGCTTTCTTTAGGCTTTCATGGGGCCTTCTCTATGCCGCACTAGTGACGACCATGTCCATTCTCATGGCTGTTATAGCAACCTGCACGCCCCTGTTCTCCAACAGCAACTTCTTTGTCATCTTCCTCCTCATTTTCCTCTATGGAATATCCTCCGTGAGTCCTAGCAACCCTTCTGTCACATCCAGTGACGGTCTGAACAATAGCGACTTTAGAGTGTAAATCTATTTAAATGGGGGTGCACTCATTTGACCTCATGTCTCCATTTCCTCCCACAGGGAGAATAGTCATGTTAATGATGGACTAATCTTCAGCTTCATACTGAATATTATTCATTTTCGTTTTCCAAGGCTAAATTGTTTTCAGCTGCGTTGGTTTTTAGGTTTGCTGCGAAGAGTGTTACTGTACTGGAAAAATAGGACAAAATGCTAAATATATTTAAAGCTTGAATATATTTATGAAAATATGCTGTTTTATTTATAGTTATTATAGTTGTTTCAGCATTAAAGTGTTGTTGTTTTTTCCCAAGTCAACTTGAAACTGCATTTGCAAGTGATTTTCATAATGTGACATTTCTGAATGGAGCAGATATACTGTACAGCGATTGCAAAATGCAGGGCAGGTCTTGGTTTTATCCGTTGGGCCGATTGTATCGTGACAAGTGGGGTCTATGCGACTGATTAGGGGTTAAATTATATGAGAACATGCACTGATCACAATAAGACCAGGAATGTTCAGTTTTAGATTGTTGACTGTTTTTTTTTTTTCTACTTCTCAATCCCACAGATTTTCTTCTCCTTCATGTTGACCCCTTTGTTTAAGAAGCCCAAGTTTGCGAGTACAGTGGGCTCCATGCTCACTGTGGTGTTTGGATGTCTGTCTCTTTTCACTGTGCTGATGAGAGATTTCCCCCAGTCAGCAGTGTGGCTCCTCTGCCTTCTGTCCCCCAGCGCCTTCTCTATCGGCATTGCCCAGGTAACACACTTTTACATAAACATGCTCCATTGTATAACAGTGATCTCCTAGGTTATAGGACCGTTTGCCAAGAAACACATATGAGAACAGTGATTTATATACTGTGTGTATATATACTGTGTGTGTGTATATATATAGTATATATATATATATATATATATATATATATATATATAATTTATTTATTTAATGTATTTATATTTTAATTTATTTAAGATTGATTTAATTTAATTTATTATTTATTTTTATTTATTTATTTTTTGTTTTAATTTATTTATTTTAATTAATTTATTTATTTATTTCAAGGTTCACATTTGCATTCTTCTGAGTTCTCGGTTCTTGTATATATTTCTAAAGTATCATTTGACATCAAAGGGTAATGTCTGCCGAAAATGTAGCTTATATTTTCCAAATAAATTAAAACGGTTGTTTTAAATTTTAATGTCTCAATTATACTGTATTTGGATCAGTTAAATGAACATAAAAAAAAATGAGTGTCACAGTATACATAAAATAAAATGTATATTATGGCACTGTTTTTGTGTATGTGTAGGTGGTGTATCTGGAAGCTCAAGGGGACGGCGCTGTGTTCTCCACTCTGGGCATTGGTCCTCATGCACTCTATGTTCCCATGGTCATGCTGTTCTTGGACTGCATTCTCTACCTACTTGTAGCCATTTACCTGGACCAAGTGCTACCAGGTGACAACTAGAGTCAAAGCGTTTTGCATAAACTGGGGGTCTTCACGGGTCCACTTGATTCCAAAGATCTGAGGTCCGACCTGATGGTGCGCTCCACATAAACTGCGTTCTGCAAGATCCGACCCATTAGAGGATGAGAGTGTGGATTTTATTCTGAATATTAACATTTATATTTACATTTTCTTGTCATTGAAATGAAATGTAATGCTTATGAGCAGTTTATCTTCTCCGAGGTGCTTGCCCAAGTAGAAAAAAAGCCAGATCGATTACAAAAAACTAAAATCTAAATGCAGGCCAAACTAATCAACTAAATAAAGGGATATAAAAACTACATAAAGGATACAAGAAGACCTCTAACCAAATGTTCTCTTATTTTCTGAATCTGATAAAGATGAAAAAGAGTTCCAGTCCTTAACATTGTTTATATTCACACAACTTTATACCATTGAGAAAAAAAGAAAAAAAAAGCTTGTTCATTTACTGGACAGTTAGTGCAGCTCCATAAAGTTTTTTTTTTTTTTTTTTTTTTTGCATTAGACAAAAATAATTCCTAAAACAAAGATGCCACAAGCACACTTTTGAAGCTGAACATTTACGTAAACACAACAGTTAGTTCTGAGAAAAGGTTTAACAGTATTTGCAAATTCCACAACAAAAAATTTATACATTGTGAGGCTACACTAAAGAATGAGTCATCATTTTACTGAGATGGAGGCGTTTTAAGCTTCTCACTTACATGACCATTTGTTCCTTTAGGCGAGTTTGGCACAAGGCGCTCAGTGCTGTACTTCCTACAGCCATCCTACTGGTCAAAGCGAAGGAAGCGCTATGTGGAGGTGAGCTCTGTGTACGAGGGCGAGGTGAACGGAACCCCTGTGAATGATGAATCAGTGGAGGCGGTTTCTCCTGAATTTAGAGGCAAAGAGGTTATCAGGTACTTTACTCCTAAAATGGTTAATGTCTATTTTAATTCATTTATCAATAGGGGCTCTCCGATCAGTCACATTCTCTGACTAGTCTTGGTCACTTAATTTGACCAATCTCACGCACCAATCGCAATTTTATGACGTAAAAAAAAAAAAAAAAAAAAACGGCTGAGGCTTTTGCACCACATTCTGCATTGTAACCATGGATTGCGGAAGTGTGGGGGCCACTGCATTTTATTCAGTCAAACACTGATCACTTGTTTGGAGAGGTTTTGGACTTTTGATAAAAAGGCTGCCATGATTCCAAATGCCATAACGTATGATTTCTTTAAGATATCAACACAATATTTGGCCCAGATGCAGTTGACCTGATTGTGAACGAGTCCAAACTTGACTATACGACCTTATGTCAAGCATGAATAATAATATAATAACAAAATAAATCAATACATTGCATCAAACGCAATGCATCGGCTGCAAAAATCCTGTTCGGAGCATTGCTTTTAATTGATGTCACTTTAAATATTTTACAAAAAGATTTATTTAAAATCCATGCCCCCCTGATTCTTTCATGAATTTTTATTTTATTTCAATATAAGAATTTATCTATTTTATATTCTAGGGTTTTTTTTGTAAATATGTTGTACCGTGGTATTCTGAAATCAGACTAGCGAAGTGATTTAGGGAGCAGTTTGGGAAAGGGAGCAATGTTTTTAGAGCTGATGTTAAAAGCCTTCAAAATCCTTAGAAAAGATTTGGACATGAAGAGAGCTGGCTTGCAGCCAGAATGACCATTTAATATCCATCACATGCTTTGTTTATATTTTTACTCTTGTTAGGATCTGTAATATCCGTAAAATCTACAAGGAGAAAGACAACAAAGTGGAGGCTTTGAGAGGTGAGACTTCCCACCTGTGTCCAAATCGTGACTTCTGTTTTTACACTTAGTCAGTATTTGTGGATTTTAGAACTAAATTGTTGCAATTATGTTGCAGGTAAAATGCTAAGTCAAGACAAAATCACATTTTCAATCCATACTTTTATTGTCCAAAATCTCAAAGAACACTTTTTGGGTACTAGTTGTTTATGACAAGAGACTTCTGGTTCTGACATAAAGGTGTATGTTTTGTGTTCTACTTTTGATCTAAAGGTTTGACTTTTGACATCTATGAGGGTCAGATCACAGCCCTGCTGGGTCACAGTGGAGCAGGAAAATCCACCCTCATGAACATCCTGTGTGGCATCTGCCCCCCTACAGAAGGTCAGACATGCAATGCATAGATGCTAGTTTTGAAAAACGACTTTTTTTATAAACACATTTACCTCTACCTGAGTGCGTGGAAAAGATGAAATGTTGTACTGCTGCCACACACTTTGTTTTTGTGTGTCTTACGCACAGGCACCGCAACCATCTATGGATCTCCAGTGGCCGAGATTGCAGAGGGGGCCGAGATGAAACAGCTGGTTGGTATATGTCCCCAGTTCAACATCATCTTTGATGTCCTCACTGTAGAGGAACACCTGAGGATCTTTGCTGCCATCAAAGGGATCCTGCCCTCTGATATTGACGGTGAGGTAGGAACTCCCAGTGGATCTACAGACATCAGCTGACTTCATGTTGTATGGGAAATTTAAAAGCAAACCATGCTCCAAGAGAGCTGATTTGACATCAGGTGTGTTCGAAATCGGCTGCGGCTGGATGTAAGCGAGAGTAGCTGCGTGCAAACTGGGAGGAGCTGCAAAAGGTGACGTGAACTCGGACACTTTCTGGTTCCTGTAGTGACCGCTCACAGCTGAAGTGAAACAAATGCAATATTTGCCAAATACACAGATATTTCAGACACAATACTTTACTGCTTCATACAGCTTCTGTTCGAACTAGAATAAAGTTCAAAATAAGCCTAAATCAATGAAGTTGAGTCAACAATTTTAATCATTTTTATTTTGATAAACATGACACAATACATCGCGACTACATGAAAAGAATGTTTACTCCTATAAAAAACTGATTTGTGAGATTTAGTGGAACTAAAGGTGTGAGAATAAACACGTAATGCATGTGATTGTTGTCATGCAGTGAATCGTGGAACAGCTGTGTCGTAATCGTAAAAGCTTGTGCAGCCTCTCTTGAGAAGCTGCACTGGTTGAGTCCTCCGGCTACTCTCGAATCGCTCTCGCGTTACTTTGATGGCATACGTCACAGTCGCTGCATCAAGTCGGACAAAATTTCGAACCGACATGCACTGTTTCAAGTTAGCCACCGATCGGTCTGCGCAGAGCTGCATGAAGTCGAACAAGCCCATCAACTCCACCCTGCATGTTTAATTATGTCCATTATTGAGTGAAACGGTGGCGAAACACTTTTCAGTGTTCTTGGTTCTAGAAGTATTTTTTTTCCATTGGTTTTTCTCCATAGGTACCATCACCGTTCAATAGTTTGGGGTCAGTACGATTTTTTAAAAATTGTTTTTGAAAGAAGTCATCTTTTCCCCATCAAAAATACAATAAAACAGCGAAATGTAAATGTGTAATAATATTGTAATTTAAAAATAACTGATTTATATTTTAATATATTTTCTTTTAATATCTATAATTCTTGTGATGGCAAACAAAATTTTCAGCATCATTACTCCAGTCTTCAGTGTCACATTTCTTCTTAGCAATGTTGAAAACTGTCTTTACTCTCACTTTTGATCATGTTCTTTACTGAATAAATGTATTTTTTTCAACAACAACAAAAAATCTTACTGACCACAAACCTTTGAATGGTAGTACATAAAAAAAACACAATAAATCCAGATCCACCCAGTTAATAGATTGTGTAATCTGTAGGGATGCACGATATATCGGCCAGCATATCGGTATCGGCCGATATACATTCATTTTTAATGTTATCGTTATCGGCCTGGTAAGAAAATGTGGCCGATATATTAAAGCCGATAAATAATGTATTATTCCCTTCAGCTGAGACACTTGTTTAGCAATGTTTATGTTTTTGAATTTCTTGAAATATGATTGAAATCTCTTCAAAAAATGAAAATACGGTTCGGTACAACATGTGCACCGCAAATCTGTCATATCGGCTATACAACACTATAATGAGAACATCATTATAATTGTGTGCTTGGGACATGTATTTAATTGGGCGACTTTTGTTTTTGTAATCAGGCTCTCAAAATTAGATAAAAATTTGGATTTAAGTTTATCGGCAGATATATCTGTTATCGGCTTTCAAATATAAAGAATTATCGGTTATCGGTATCGGCCAAAATTTTCATTATCGGTGCTTCCCTAGTAATCTGTGTTTGATGCCCTTTCTGGTTTAAGCTATCTCTCTTTTTAAGGTGAGGAAGGTTCTAAAGGATCTGGATTTGGAAAAGATTATGGATGCCCAGGCGAAGAACCTGAGTGGAGGCCAGAAGAGGAAGCTCTCTGTGGGCATAGCAGTTCTCGGAGACCCAAAGGTAAATGTCTGAGCACTTATACCGGTGACTTTCTTGATCCATTTACTTAGTTATCCCCCTCCATCGACATCTGTCTTTTTGCTTCTGAATCAGGTCCTCCTACTTGATGAGCCTACGGCCGGTATGGACCCAGTGTCTCGGCACCAGGTTTGGTCCTTACTGAAGAGCCGTAAAGCAGGCAGAGTTACTGTACTCAGCACTCATTACATGGATGAGGCAGATATACTTGCAGGTACTTTTCTCATTTTTCTCTTCTCTTCCATCAGTCATCTGTCTCAATCTCACACACCTCTGTGCGTTTTCCGTCACTCAGATCGTAAAGCTGTCATCTCTCAAGGACAGCTAAAATGTGTTGGTTCCTCTTTGTACTTGAAGACCAAATGTGGGGTTGGCTACCATCTCAGGTCAGTTTTATGATAAGAAAACATTTTCTTTTTTCTTTGTCACGCAGGACATTACTACATTAACTTTGTCATTCTAAACCTCTTGTAGAATGTCTGTGACTGAAGGCTGTGAGGTGGACAACATCGCATCACTGGTCAAGAATCATGTTCCCAAAGCTCAGTTGTCAAGGCAGCAAGAGGCTGAGCTTACGTTCACGTTGCCTTTCGAGAGCATGGACACTTTCCCAGGTCTTGTTTCTATTTGCCCTCATGTCACCATCTGCTATGTGTCATGCTGCCATATGCCCTGCGGAGCAACAGATTGTGTCATGCTGTCACCAGGACTGTGGTGGCGTTTTATTGGGGCAGTTTTATTTAATTTTATATTGATTTATTGTGTAAGTCTGGGATGTTAGCTGAGTGTTTACTTCAAGCTTAGTTTGTATTTAACCTGTTTAACCTGTATTACTTTTGTCTAGCACAAGGTGTGCGTTTTTCACTCATTATATAAACCTGAATGTTTTTCGAAAATTATTCCTTTCATTTTAAGAAACAATATCATGTGGGTTTGGAATGACATGAGGGTTAGCAAATTATTTTCTTTGTCTGAATTTGTTTGTCCGTGTTTGAGATTAGTTATCTTGTTCATTACGCATTTGTACTCCAAAAATATTTACACATTTTATGGTTCCACTTCCTACTCCTCATGACTTTCACTCATGTTGCATTTCAGGGCTATTTGCGGAGCTAGACTGTCGACCTGACCTGGGTATCATTAACTATGGTGTCTCCATGACAACGCTAGAGGATGTATTCCTGCGTCTAGAGGCAGAAGCAGAAGTGGATCAGGCTGGTAAGATAACCACCTACCTAAACCACTTCCAACCATCACACTTCAAAATGAAATGGGGGGGAAAAAAAACGTATCAATGTTACAATGAACCTGCATAGTGAAGTGTTCAAGATGTATAACACCCACTCTATCTGTGTGTTCCTTCACTGGTAGACTACAGTGTGTTTAACCAGGAGAAGGTGGAAGAAGAGGGAGACTCATGCTCTCTGGATGACACGGACCAGAGGCTGCTGACGTTTTCAGACAGCAGGCAGGATGCAGTAACCGGTCATGCCCTCTGGAGGCAGCAGTTTAGCACTGTGGCCTGGCTGCACATGCTCAACCTGCAGAGAGAGAGAAAACCGATTATATACAAGTAAGCAAATGCTAACAAGTACTAGTTGATCACGTTTGCATTTCAGTAACACACTTGCATGGTAATAATATTCACTACTGTTCAGAAGTTTGTAAATAAGTTATTTTGCTCTGATCATATGACGCTGGAGAGTGGAGTAATGGCTGCTGAAATTCAGGAAATTCATTGCCATCACAGGAATATATTAATTTTAAAATGTCTTAAAATGGACAACACATAATTGTAATAATTTTTTACAATATTTTCATCCGTGGTGAGCATAAGAGATTTGTTTTAAAAACATTAAAATATCTTACTGTGCCCAAACTTTTGCATTGTATTTATATGGAACGTGACCCAGACCATACTCAAAGCCATACTACAACCCGAATTCCAGAAAAGTTGGGACGTTTTTTAAATTTGAATAAAATGAAAACTATACGACTTTCAAATCACATGAGCAAATATTTTATTCACAATAGAACATATATAATATAACAAATGTTTAAATGGAGAAATTTTACACTTTAGTCCACTAAATGAGCTCATTTCAAATTTGATGCCTGCTACAGGTCTCAAAATAGTTGGGACGGGGACAACAAATGGTTGAAAAAGCAAGAAATTTAGAAAGGATTCAGGTGGGAGAACATCTATAGCAACTAATTAAGTTGATATCAGGTCTGTAACATGATTAAAGGGATGTCTTAGAGAGGTAGAGTCTCTCAGAAGTAAAGATGGGCAGAGGCTCTCCAATCTGTGAAAGAGTGCGTAAAAAGATTGTGGAACACTTTAAAAACAGTGTTCCTCAACATCAAATTGCAAAGGCTTTGCAAATCTCATCATCTACAGTGCACAACATCATCAAAAGATTCAGAGAAACTGGAGAAATCTCTGTGCGTAAGGGACAAAGGCGAAGACCTTTATTGGATGCCCGTGGTCTTCGGGCCCTCAGACTACACTGCATCACTCATCGGCATGATTGTGTGAATGATATTACTAAATAGGCCCAGGAATACTTCCAGAAACCACTGTCGGTAAACACAATCCGCCGTGCCATCTCCAGATGCCAACTAAAGCTCTATCATGCAAAAAGGAAGCCATATGTGAACATGGTCCAGAAGCGCCGTCGTGTCCTGTGGGCCAAGGCTCATTTAAAATGGACTATTTCAAAGTGGAAAAGTATTCTATGGTCAAACGAGTCCAAATTTGACATTTTTGTTGGAAATCACGGACGCCGTGTCCTCCGGACAAAAGAAGAGGGAGACCTTCCATCGTGTTATCAGCGTTCAGTTCAAAAGCCAGCATCTCTGATGGTATGGGGGTGCATAAGTGCATACGGTATGGGCAGCTTGCATGTTTTGGGAGGCACTATGAATGCTGAAAGCTATATAAAGGTTTTAGAGCAACATATGCTCCCCTCCAGACAACGTCTATTTCAGGGAAGGCCTTGTGTATTTCAGCAGGACAATGCAAAACCACATACTGCAGATATTACAACAGCATGGCTTCGTCGTAGAAGAGTCCGGGTTCTGAATTGGCCTTGCCTGCAGTCCAGATCTTTCACCTATAGAGAACATTTGGCGCATCATTAAACGAAAAATGCGTCAAAGGCGACCACGAACACTTCAGCAGCTGGAAACCTATATAAGGCAAGAATGGGACCAAATTCCAACACCAAAACTCCAGACACTCATAAACTCGATGCCCAGACGTCTTCACACTGTTTTGAAAAGAAGAGGAGATGTTGCACCATGGTAAACGTGTCCCCGTCCCAACTATTTTGAGACATGTAGCAGGCATCAAATTTGAAATGAGCTCATTTAGTGGATAAAAGTGTACAATTTCTCCGTTTAAACATTTGTTATGTTATCTATGTTCTATTGTGAATAAAATATTGGCTCATGTGATTTGAAAGTCGTATAGTTTTAATTTTATTCAAATTTAAAAAACGTCCCAACTTTTCTGGAATTCGGGTTGTATTACAAGTGATGGGGACTGGGGGAAATAAAGGTTTGCTAATGAATTATCCATATGACTCAGGAGTTATACACAGACATAAGTCACACTATTTCCATTATTTTCCTGTTGATCACTGTGAAGCTGCTTTGAAACTATCTGTATTGCATTTATTAAGGTGACTTGACACTTTTGTCTTTTCTCTTCTGCTCAGTTTGACGCTGTTCCTGGTTTTCTTGTGTGCAATGCTGATTCTATCTGTGGCCACAGGAAACATTCAGATTAATTCTCCTGAAAGACTGTTTTCACCTATATACCTGCTGCGCCGCAACGAGGCTCCTCATAAATACACCAGCAGCCTGCTTGTGCAAAACTCCTCCTGTCAGTAACACTTCATACATATAAAGCTTGTTTGAGGATATTTCAAGGCATTGTTTTTGTTCAAAATGATTTGATGTAGATTTGACTTGTTTGTGGTAGATTCTGACCTGACAGGTTTCATCCACAATCTGGAGTCTCAAGACATTAAAGTGGAAATGATGAATAAACCAGACTACATGTCTGCTGCGCCTGTCAGCGCCGCCATCAATGTGACTGGATCCGGGAAGGTGAGTGAGAGAATTTCTTATCGGTACAATTGGTTAATCTCTCTACACATTTACACTCCTTAGTTTTTCCTAAAATGATTCTTCTATTGAAAAAATAATTTAAACAGTTCCTGTCTTCTCTCGCTGTTTCTCTGTATGTGAATTCCAGGATTTTAACTACATTTTAGCATTTAACAGTACCACCGTGCACTCCTTGCCCATGGCTGTCAATGTGCTCAGTAACGCCCTCCTCAGGGGCTTTAACGGCACTGGACGCATTAGAACATGGACTAAACCTTTTGACTATGTAAGTGCAGTGCATTAATATGCTGAAGTTACTGTACAGACACTACTATGGTGTCTATAGCTATATTCTGTCTGCATTTTAGCAAATCCCAGATAAGACGTCCTACGCCCTGGTTTACATTGAGGCTGTAATTCTTGGGATGCTGGCTGCTGGGATGCCTGCCTACTTTGCAATGGACCACACAAGAGACAGAGAGGTATATTCATATAGTATTGGTTTGACTCTTTATTTTAAAGTTTGGGGACTGTTTTACTTTTATTCAGCAATGATGTATTAGGTTGATCAAAAATTACTTATACATTGTTTCAAATAAATTCAGCGTTTCCATCTCAGGAATACATTATCTGTTTTTTCAAATGCAGTTATTATAAAATATAATACTGTTTCACAATATTACTGATTTTTTTTTTTTTTTTTTTTACTGACTTGCAATCACTTGAATAATTTGAGGCTGCTGTAAAAGCTTAATATTATCAGAATGTCCCTAAAATAATATTTCAGAGTTGTTATACATTGTTGTTCTTACTGTATTTGCATCAGTTGAAGTGTCGCTCGACCTTGAGGATCTCTGGTCTTGTTCCTTCGGCGTACTGGTGTGGTCAGGCAGCGATCGATGTCCCTTTCTATTATCTCATCTTAACCTGTATGACCAGCACCCTGTTTGCCTTTCATTCTACAAACCTGCTTACCTCCCATAACATCATGTCTGTGGTAAGAAAACGCTTCACCTTACAGCGATTTGCTGCTGCTAGACCTTTTGTAACATACTGTAGTTGTTGAAGCTTAAAAAACAGAGCAGATGACTCTATAACTGTCTTTTCTCCATTGTCAGGCTCTGTGTCTGATTGGCTTTTCTCCAGCCATGGTTCTCTTCACATACTGCGTGTCCTTCATGTTTGTCAGAGTCCAGAGCAATAGGGACTTCTTCTCAGTGTTGTCCATGATGGTAAGTAATGCCAATTTCATATCTGTATGAAATATCAGGCCATTTTGAAATTGTAATTATTAATTAACTGGAAATTAATTGACCAAAAAATCTTGGGAATGCCTATAGTAAATTAGTTTTAATTATTGTATTTGAAGTATTTAGCTCAAAGTCACGGGAAGTCATTGTTCTAGGGGTGTGTAAACCCTTACAATTGTCTTTCAAATTCAAACGTGTCTGTATGAGGGTATTAAAGCTCTCTCTTTTTTTTTTTTTTTTTTTCCCCATAGTTGTGTGTGGTCTCTGCATCCATAGTCCAGCTGGCTCTTGTGAATGAAAATGCTGGTGTCGCTCGTCTACTGCACAATGCACTGTGTTTCTTCAGTCCACTTTACCCTCTTATGGGCTGCCTTAACTGCATTACCATGGTAACACTCACAGGAATTCATCTATTCAGTGTTTGAGAGCATGGCTCATATGCAGTCAATCAACTGAAGTGGAATTGAGCCTGATATATGTTGAAATGTCTTGTGCGTTCTAGGCCACCTTCCTTCAGTCCCCTCATGATGATGATTTCCTGTGGAAGAACCTCTTCATCTCTGTTGTGGCTGTAAGTTAAATATGATTTTACATTCTCAAAGTCTGTGATACGGCTGTCTTTTTTGCTGAATGTTCGTTGTGGTTTCCATAGCCGTACATCCAGTGTATCCTGCTGCTCTTTACCCTGAGATGTCTGGAGATCAGATATGGAGGGAAGACCATGAAAAATGACCAGCTCTGCAGGTCTGACTTCATAAACTAAATGTCTAAACACATTTTTACCAAAACCTCCCATCAGGAGTAACGTTTTGAATAACATCTATGAGCTCATGTTTTGTCTGATTCATGATAATTTTATATACAAATATTGACGTTATTATTTATATCCCATGATGCTGTTCCAGAATATTAACATTTAAACGGATGTTGTATGAAATCATTTTGCTGGTTTGTTGTACAGTTATACTACCATTCACTGGATTAAATTACATTTTAAAATACAATCAAATATAAAACGACTATTTAAAATACAAATAAATGTAGCTGCCTTGAGCTGGTTTAAAAAAAAAAAAAAAAAACAACTTAATCTTACTGACCCCAAACTTTTGAACTCAAGTGTATTTAAGTAGAAAGCATTTGCATGTTAATTGCACATAATGTAAATAAAATATAAGTTTAAACCACTGCATGACTTTTCAATGTTTCTTCCTATACACATTTGAAGGCTGTTTATTAGATCAATAAAGATAGATGTAATATTAAGTGAATAAGTGATTTAATGCAGAAATTATGACCTCATCGAGTTGCATATAAGAACATGTGGTTTAAACCTTTTCAGTACCAAATCTAAGCAGTAGTTACTAAGCACATAGCGTAGTGTAATTTAAGTGCAACCTTATGAATTGCTGGTGCAACCCTATCCAAGATCATTAAGAAATGGAGTTTGATCTCTGAACTCTGTTCTAAAGGATTTCCTCCCAAGCAAAGAGCAAAGCTCAGCGGAACCCAGAGGAGAGTGTGAGTGAGGATGAGGACGTTCAGATGGAGAAAGCTCGAGTGAAGGAGGCGTTGACCTGTCAGTGCTGTGAGGAGGTACACCTTACTTTTCTAAGTCTTTTATCACAAATCATGTTTTTGTCTAACAACATTTGAATGTGGAGAAATAAAACTTTTTGGTTTTTTTTCTCTCTCAGAAGCCAGTGGTGGTGGTGAGTAACCTCAGGAAACAGTACAAAGGCAAGAGGGAGGCCTTCTCGCTCAACAAGAGAAGGAAAGTGGCCACTAAGAACATCTCCTTCTGTGTTCGCAAAGGTATAGATATATATTTTTTCTTGATTTGTTGTACTGTAATAATGATGTTAGAGAGAGCAAGCAGATGTTAATGAAAAATGACCTTCTCAGGTGAGGTTTTGGGTCTGCTGGGACCAAATGGAGCAGGAAAGAGCACTATAATGCACATGCTGTCTGGAGACACTGAACCCAATGCTGGACAGGTTTGTGCTCAAAATTGACCTGATTTAGTTATTTTGAACATAAGGGCTTGTTCTACCTAGTTTGATACTGATTTTTAGATTCTGATGGGAGATTATGGCACAGACTTCCAGCCAGTGGAGAACCCCTTGGAGCATGTTGGGTACTGTCCTCAGGTGAACCCTCTGTGGCCTAGAATCACTCTACTGGAGCACCTGGAGATCTATGCTGCCATCAAGGGGCTGCATCAACGAGATATCCCAAACATCATTAAGCGGTACACGGTTGTATTTTTAAATAAATTAATTTTTGCATATTCATTTTACATTTATGCTTCCATTCAAAGGTTTGAGGTTAGGAAAGCTTTTTTAAATGTTTTTAAAAGAAGTCTCTAATGCTCTCCAAGGCTGATTTTTATTTGAAAAAAGTAAAAAATAAATATATTTTAAATGTATTAAAATAGTATAATTATTAGTAAATTGCATATTTCTTTAAAACATAATGAATTCCTGTAATGGCAAAGCTGAATCATTACTCCTCATTTAATGAACAGAAAGTTCAAACGAACAGGAAATAAAACATTTTTGTAATATTTAAATGTCTTCACTGATAATCACCTTTGATAATTTTGCTAAAGGAAAAAAATCGTACAGGCCTCATTTTACTCCAGAGATTTTAAAACGCACATAGCAGGGTTTAAATGTTGTATATATTTTGCTCAAACACTTTGCTCCATTATTATTATATAAAAATATAATTTTAATTTTATTTTAGAGTGACTCAAATGAAAGCATTTTTTATTGACTGTGTAATGCTGCAAGTGACTGTGATCTGACCATTGCTGCAAATATACAAGGCAATAAAATTACATTGTCATGGAAGAAACAATAAAAATGAAAAAAAAAATTATAAATGCACTTTTGTAACCCATTAAGAGTGATTTATGGCTGTAAAATCCTCTCAATTCACCAGCCTTTAGCAGGTCTATTTTGTCACTGCTCATCAATATGACCGTTTGTCTATCACACAAATTATACAGTATGACCTCCATGGCAATTTTTAAATACTGTGTGTGGGCTGTCTTTGCAGTGTTGTAAATGCTCTAGAGCTAAAGGATCATCTTTACAAACAGGCAAAAAACTTGTCTGCTGGGCTTAAGAGGAAGGTAAGTAAAATACATGTAATTCAGTATAGAAAATTGAAAACCATACTTTGTCATGTACTGTAGGCTTATTTTTTTCATGCTAGTTGTGCTTTGCACTGAGCATGCTGGGAAATCCTCAGATAGTTCTGTTGGACGAACCATCTACAGGGATGGATCCCAAATCAAAACAGCGCATGTGGTAATTTACTACATTCAATTTCTGTTCACTGTTTTAGTTTTTGTATTGTGCAAACTATGATGCATAGTCATTTTAATAAACGTGTAGATATAAATCCGAGGACTGCAAAAATTAACATCCAGTGGTTCATTCCAATAGGAGGGCAATCCGTGCTGCCTTTAAGAACAAACAGCGAGGGGCTCTTTTGACCACCCACTACATGGAAGAGGCGGAGGCTGTGTGTGACCGTGTGGCCATCATGGTTTCGGGTCAGCTGAGGTGAGAGGCTGGGACAGATAAATGCGTCAGTTAATGATGACAATCATCAAGCTAGTTCCTCGCTTTAGGATAGACATATTGAGAATTCGGAGGAAGCAAGGAAAGCAGAAAAGAAAGCCTGTTATGTTTAATGTCGCCCCCTGCAGGTGTATTGGCTCAATTCAGCACTTGAAGGGGAAGTTTGGGAGAGGCTACAGCCTAGAGATTAATCTCAGGGAGGAGCTCACGGGTCTCCAGCAGGTAGCGCTGTTGCACAAAGAGATACTGAAGATATTTCCCCATGCTGCTCGTCAGGACAGGTGAGGCGTGTCTGCATTGGATTAGAAATTAAATGGACCCTTGGGAGAAAAAAAAGTCCAACCGAATCATAGTAAAGCACTAAACTGAATATGTATGACATAAAAGTAGAATGTAAAAACATCTGGGAGTTAGTACTTTATTTTTTTTTTTAAACATGTCTTTCATCTTTGCAGTTTTGCCACTCTAATGGTGTATAAAATCCCAATGGAAGATGTGAAGTCACTAGCCAAGTCCTTTGCTCAGTTGGAAAGTGGTAAGAAATGGACCCCATAAATACCAGAGGTTTTGTCAAGAGTTAAAAATACTATTTTGATCATTCCCCTT
>NW_024121122.1:17808736-17930575 GCF_016745375.1 Pimephales promelas
CTTTCTGAATATTTAGTCAGACATGTTGAGAGATGCATATCATCATATTGTCCAGCCCTAAAACTTTATAGTTTTTTTTTTTTTTTTTTGGGTCGTGTTTATTAAAAAACATCCAATAATGCAGAATATGCAATGATGAACATCTAATTGATGAGTTGTTAATATATAACAATACAAAATATATGGTATGGTTTTACACCTAAATTCAGCATATTGACACAAAATTATTTCGCTGACTGCAGGAGTACGATTGTTTCTGTGAATTGCATTTGCTCCTCTTTCTTTGTAAAAATATACCTCAGATTTTTTGTCAAATCTAGTTGTACAGTCAATCGCAAAGCTCTTTCCCACTTTATATGTGTTGTGTTTGTTTTTTTGCCGCATTCACGCTGAAAACATATAGAGTCGCTCAGTCTTTTTGCCACTCACTGTGAGTAACTGCAGGCACTCCGGCCGGCCGACGGTGACGTCAGCCGCATACCCTCAATAGGAAGCATTTATTTTCTGAACATCCACAGAAAAAAGATTTCTATTGACAAAAGCCTCACGTATAAAACATTCTCACATAAATCTCTCCTTTCTTGTAGTATGCTGAATCTGACCTCAGTTTTTTGGGTTAGGGAGTCACAACAGTTCAGTGAGTCCAGTGTCTATGTGACGAAAAGGAATTTTTAGTATCCGTCCTGCAGGATCCCACACAAGCATCCCACCTCCTTTCTGATACATCACGGCCACTGCTGTGTTTTAATCACTTGGATAGATCCCAGTATTCACCTCCCTTTGCTGCTACTCTTCACCCCGTGGCTAATTGGTTACTCAATCCACGTGGATGACTTGGACTGTCGCCCCCCAAACGACCGTGCCTTTCTTTGTGCTCATTTAAATAACACCATATTGCTAATTGATTTCATGTCGGTGCATTAGCAGGCTGTTACGCAGACCTGGCTGATCTTTGACGCCGTTTAATATTTTACGACCAAGCTGCGCTTTTAATTTTAGCACCCTTCATTCACGCATGGCTCGTTTTGTTTTTGTGCACCGACTCGGTGAAACCTTTCATATGAGCAGATGTGCTTGTTTTAGATAAGTGCGCTCAGCATCAACTACAATGGCTAGCGCTGCCTTCTCCAACAAAAGGGGGGATCATTTGATTGCCATTTCATAAGGTATTGTGCACTGTAATGATGCCTGAAGGTTCTTTCAGTTCTCATGTCACCTTTATGAACGTATGAATTAGTCAGTGGACTAGTCGAGCAGTTAATGTCGGGCCAGGTGAATGCCCTCTGTCCTTTATGCTGGTGGAAACCAAAGATGGATTTTCCGAATAACCTCCAGTCCTTTAATGAAGCCTCTTTTGATTGCTGCTTTATTGCAGTGTCCTGAGAGGACAGACCTCCAGAACAGACTGCTGGTTTCAGATGGTTGACCAGTGATTCTCATCTGTCACTGACAGGCTTGTGTGAGTCACCAGCATTGTGACTCAATTTCACAAGGTTTGAGCTTTTTCAGACAAGCTGTGTTTTGAAATGGATGATTTGTGATTTACAAACTTAAATCTCCATTTTTTTTTTTTTTTAACTCTTTCCTCACCAGCATTTTTGAAAATGGTGTTGCATTTTCGATTTTGTTCACAAGTTTCATGGCCCCCTGAATATTTTTTTTGTATATCTGAAAATGCATTATATCAAAAGAAAGAACAGACCCTCCCCATAAAAAAAGAAAAGTTGTATTCTAGTTATTTTGTTCTAAATTCAATGTTGGTAAGTTTCATAAAAAAGCATAATTTTGAACAAAAAAGCTAAGAAAATCCTGTTTTTGTCAAATACTACATCCTGATCGTATTCAGAACAATGATCAAAACATAAATGGGGTAGTTTGAGTCAATCAACAGTAAATCAGAAGTAAAATGAAAACAAATTAGGCAATTGTTACAGACAGACTAAGCTATCAAATAAATGTGGGCTCATTTTGAAATGTTTTGATTTTTTTATTTATTTATTAATAATTATTGATTTCTATATAATATTTTTACTTATTTGTTATTAGTCATTTCTAAATATTTTTTTTTTTTTTAACGGTCTGAAGCATCAGACTTTAGGAAAAAAAAGTCTCCATTTGCTCTCCATTTAATATAATTTCCATCCAGGAGGACAAATAAGACATTAAAGATCTCAACAAATACGTCTCTCTACAAGATAGTGTTTTGTTGATTTGTTCAGTTGAATTTTGAAATGCAATTTATATAAAATGGGGTCAATAATACACATATATAAAAAAAAAAAAAAAAAAAAACATGTTTTATATCAGCTACATGGTAATTCATATACTTCATACCCTAGCCTTGGGTCTCGTCTGGACGTGTACTTTCCTGTTTTCTTGTCAACTCTGTCTTTTATCTCTTAATTAAATGGTTGCTTAGAAGCAATCAAACGTCTTTTGGAAAGAACTCTTTGACAGTGGCTTGTCTTTTCCATTGGTCCTCATGGTGCATACTGTAGATTGCCAAAGGGTTTATTTGCACAGGTATGATTAAACCAACACACTCAGGGACTCTAGCGAGAAAAGTAATTAAAAGACCAGTGGAAGATGAATGGGTTTCGACCCTACAATGCATCTGATGTGCCTGTTAAAGGGATAGTTCACTTTGAAATTATTTTTTGGTATGTTTTCGCTTACCTCAAGGGTTCAATCAATTTTTAGGTCAAACCATTTTTGTCTGTCAGTCATATAATGCAGGTCTATGGTCACCACCTCGAAGAACAACAGTTTTATGTCGTTTTACCTCTCCAAGCTTACATTTACGAGCCATTAAATCATGTTTAATTTGGACTTCTCTGTGCATGCTCTTTGAGGTGGTGACCATAGACCTCCATTATATGACTGACAGAAAAGAACGGTTTGACCTAAAAATATCAAAATTTAAAACTACCGCGGAAACAAAGACACCTACATCTTTGGATGCCCTTGAGGAAAGCTAAAACGTATCAAAAATGTAACTATCCCTTTAAGTTTCAGGGTATCTGTTTTGTTGACCATTTTCACATGAACGTCATTGGACCCTTAATCCAGTGGTGACATTACATGAGAACATACAGTAGGTGTACAGTACTGGCTTTTATCAAGAGCAGGGACCATTTCAGGTGAGTGGAACTTGATCAGTGATCCAGTACTGATTACAGCGCATTATTCTCTCGTGCCACGTAAACTATACTGCTACTGGGATCTTAAGAACATTAAGACTGGCCAAACTGCCACTCTACAGCTGTCACTGTGTGAATGATGAGATAACATAAACACCATATGGCTTAGAGCACGATCACTGCATTCTTCGTAAGTAAAACCCTCAGGAAAAACAGTGCATCAACACACACATTAAATGACTCATGTGCATTCATAATCTTGGAAGATGTTTCCTTGGCAATAAGTGACATGGCAATAAGCTAAAGCAGGTCACTGTGCATATATATATATATATATATATATATATATATATATATATATGCAGTGCACAGTACCATCCAAAAGTGTGGGGTTGGGAAGATTTGTTAATGTTTTTGAAAAGTCACATATGCTCACCAAGATTGCATTTATTTAAATGAAAATCCAGTATAAACAATACAATTGTGAAATATTATAAGTTCTACACCCATGAGTGGTAGTCTATCTCTCTCTCCCTGTGTTTCTCTTTGCAAAAAACTTTGTAAGATATCAATATTAAACAGTACATCAACAGTTTGTTCAATCCATTGGACAAATGCAATGAGGCATGGTCTGTTTGTCCTTTTCACCTTTTCTCCACATTTTTATCGTTCGTTTCCTCACCCCAGTCTTTTCTGCTTCCTCTGTTTGTAGAGAGCGTCTTTATGTGTTTGCATTGTGCGCCACTATAATTGGCTCTTTTAAAAGTCAGATCTCCTCTGCTGCATTTCAATTGCAAGGCTTCAAAGAGAACGCTGTGTTTGTGTGTTTGAACGGGTCATCAAATGATATTGGTGTGTTTTCACGAGCCTTATTAAAAACATTGGCTTCCAGATCCTGTAGAGCTCAAGATTTAGCGTTTTGGTTACATCTGAATCCAAACATGGGCTCCATTGGACATCCATCAGGAACATTTTGTTCCACATGTAGATGTAAAAACTAAAAACTAAAATTAGGTTTGGTGTCTTCTGTCATGGCGCACTTATACCTCCTGCTTTTAAGCCACACTAGTCGAATCTTTCATGTGGACCCATTATGAAATGTCTATTATGAGCTGTTTTAGGACACGCTGTGTCACTGTAACCAAAGTAAATGGACTTAGTAGTTAATGTGAGGTGATAGATGAGGTTATTACCAGTAACCCGTGTTGTCAGGCGGCGAATAAAAGGCCAAGATGGATTTGATATGCACTCAGTAGGCTCTATGCAGGGCATATAAAAGCTTAAGACAATGTAACCAGATGTAATACTCTTATTCATGTTTTTCTTTTCAGATGGTGGTGTTAATGGACCCCATGGAAGATCCAGATGATATTCTTCGAGCTCATCGGTCCAGAGAGAAGACTTATATGTTTGATGTGGCCTTCGATTATACAGCCACACAGGCAAGCTAGTTCTGTGTTTTTTTTGTTTTGTTTGTAAGGGTGGATCAGTTTGAAGCATGTGTATATACAAAATTGAATATGTGAATGCCTTCAAGTGCATTTATGACCTTAGTTAAACATGTTTTAATGTTATAAATGTATTTTCCTTAGGACGAGGTGTACAGATCCACCACTAAAGGCTTGATTGAAGGTCTCATATCTGGCTACAATGCCACTGTTTTTGCCTACGGACCCACAGGTCGGTACCAGGTCATACCTAGTGCTAAGTAGTATTTTTATTTTTACACTGAAATGACATCCACAGGGGCCATATGGCCAAAGTAGTAGACATCACAGACACGACTAGGACACACAGATTATCACCCTGATCTTCTTTCCTCCTCTTTAAGGAGCAACTTCGATCAACCAAGTCGCATGCACTGATTCCAACTATTGCACATAATAGTTAATTGATGATTTATATGTATTACGTTCACATAGCTCACTGACAGCTGTCACGAAAAATTCTAATATATATCTATATATATATATATATATATATATATATATATATATTATAATTCTATAAATATCTAATATTATCATTAGATAATATTTCACCCCCAAATACATTAATTAAAGAATTTTTATGCTCCTTTGAATTGAATTAAAGTTAATTCCTGGAAAGCAGGTCTGGCTCTCGTACTCGTGTTGCTGTAATCTGTCTTCGGAGTGACTGTTCCTGTCTGTGGCAGGGGTTATATAAAGCTGTGCTCAGCCTGACGGGGATAAAAGCCACCTGTAAACATCATTTCACTCACTGTGACTCATCTCACACCTGTGCCTTGTTTATGTCACGCTGCTGATGAACATAAGATAATTATTTACAATTATTTCACATTTATGAAAAGAGAGGTACTGTGTCACAAGGACACTACATACAAGTAATAAAATGCAACTAATTAATAATAGTCTATGTTGGATGTTTAAGCACATTTTATTTATTTATTTATTTTTTTTAAACAATTTTAGCATTGTATTAGGGTCACATGATATTTATTCTATTTTATTTATTAAATGATTGTAAATTGTGGTCCTATTGAACATATGTATGTGTACAGGTTGTGGGAAGACTTACACTATGCTGGGAACAGACAGAGAACCTGGTATCTACGTTCGCACATTAAACGACCTGTTCAAAGTCATCGAAGAAACCAGCGATGACATGCAGTACAGTGTCTCGATGTCCTACTTGGAGGTGAGATCTTTATTTGGTTGCCAAATAGGGTTTTAGCAGCCACTTACCTTTTTGTTGTTGTTTTTTGCTCTGATATCACCTGGAGGTTCTTTACAGATCATGTAAATATACCGTCACCCTACTGCCATGCTAAATAAATGCAGATAGTAAAGTAAATTGCCCTTATTCAGTTTTAAACATAATAAAAAAAGGGTAACGGCTTAAGTGTTATGTGATAAGATAATCACCAGACCCATGAGGAAAGTACGTCTGTTTATCAGATCTGTTCGCGTGAGGGAGGGGTAATCTTGTCGGCATAGCGACTATCTCAGTGTCTTTGAGTACAGTGAAGTTGTATTGATACGAGAAAGCTTATTCCATTAGTTGTGATGGATTTGTTCAAAGTTTACTCAAAACAAATGCATGCATCCTTGATCCCCCACTTCGCTAGCCTAGAAACATATCACTAAGCTTTTATGTGACTGACCAAATAATGAATAGATCTATTATTGATGACCCTGTCACACTCTCAAGCTTCTAACGGTCCTTTTTACATGTATTTATTTATCCTAGATCCACGTATCAAGTGTTTTACAATTGTCTCGAGCGCTGTGTCCTAGCCAGGTGCCACACATCTTTACATTAGTACTCCCTTGTAACGCAGTCACTCCTACTAGCCACTTTGGCGGGTTGGATTTTGAAATATCTGAAGTAATAAACTAAGAGCAATGTAGTGTGTATAGATTTATCAATAGTCAAGTCAAGTCACATTTATTTATCTATGAAAAAACACATATCGATACTGAAATATCTGAAACAATACTTATTTTCCGAGTTTCTCACATCCTAAGAGTGTGCACATAAAGACACTTTTCAGTACTAAATTATGCTCTTTTTTGCTGCTTATTCCACTTAAGCAGTCTAAAACACACAAAATAATGTCAAAATGCCGGTCTTGGCGAGTGTTCACGTAAACACAGTGGTGTAAAAATGTCAGTATAATGCCAGTATAATGGATCTGTGTGTCAGGTCTTAAAGTGACAGCAGCCTAATATACCTGCTGCCAAATTATGAGATGATAATAAAAATATCTATATGGCATTTTATTCCCCATTGTATCGATTTGAAAATTGTGGCCAGTGAAAATGCTGAGTGGCTAGTAACTTTGGAAATCCACTAGCCACAGTGGCTGGTAAGCAAAAAAAATATAATGTTAAGCCCTGATTATGTGGACAGACTGTGACTGTTTTTTTGGCTGTGAAACTTGGTTGGTTAGCCTGATTAGGACACACTGTAAGACTCAAGTACGTTCAAAAAGAGAAAGGACAGTCAACTAGGCTTCTACAAAAGACCAGAATTGATGTTTGAACACTGTGTGCTTGGATATTGTTGCACTTTTACCATTGTAAAGGAGAAATAGCACATTTCAAGCATCAGTGGCAGCCACTATAGAAATGCTGCTGGACAGACTTTCATTGAGAATTGAATTGATGCTCCTTGTAGCTTGAACATGTGATCTCAAATGTACTGTACATGCATCAGCTGTCAAAAACAGGACTGCTATTGAGTTTGAAGGCTAAACTGAAGCACTGGGAGATAAAACTGGTTAAAAAAAAGATTTTGAAGGAGGTACCCAAGTCATATGTAGAGACCAGAATATCATATAGACATGAGAGTGAGCTCTTTTGACTTAACTACCTTGCAACACCCTAAAACCACCCAACATATCTATATGGCAATCACTCATAATTCCTAGTAAAGTCACAACAATGCCTTGGGAGCAATTTTGCACGGGTACAACTCACATTGTCTTCAAAACAATATACATACACAAACATATACCATGTATCTGACACTTTAATAATCTTCACTGCTATGCAAGTATAATGTATGTACAAAAAAAGTGCAGTATGCTTAAATATTTCAGTAGTATGATTGTACATTATAGAAATTCATGCACAAACACACACACAAACTTGCTCAAGCATCTTAGCATACACATATAAACACAGAGAACTGTTTTCTTTAAAGGGGTTAAAGGGGTGTTTGGGATGTGCAGACCTATGAGTAAACCACTCCGTCCACACAGGCAAAGAGCAACCTTCAGTAAATAGCACAATGCTCTCCTGTCCTCCGCTTTTCTTACACCTTCACTTTAAAACTCCTGTTTACTTTGGGCCGTCCAAATGCTCAAGGGGATGCCTCCCTGGAGAGAACGCGTTTTTATTCTCAGCTTCTGAGGTTTAGGTTCCGACCTCCCGGTTTATCCTTTCACTTTTTTTTTCTCTTTCCATCCATCTACATCTACGGCAGGTCTTCTGCTCTTACTCTGTCAATGGCTTCTTTTCATTCCATCAGCGTCACCCTAAAATTATCACATGCTTACGGCACATCACAGTGACCTCACTGACAGGGATGAAATATTACGTTAATTTGAGAGCTTTTGAGGCGACCGCAGATGGCGCTCAGGATGTGGCCTTGTTCTAAACCGGGTTGAATGAAGCTTATTGAAATATTCTGATACATTCATCTCTCCATTAGCATCCTGAAAGTACTGTAAAGTGTATGACATTTTATGCAGCAGAGTCTGAATTTTGATTGTATGAAACATTCCAAAGTCTGGATTACTTCTGAAATGAATAGACATTAGCGTTTTGGCGATGAAAATTCATGTTCATGTGGTAACTAGTTGACTTCAGACCATTCACTTAAGGAAAATGAGTCATGACCACTCTTGTGTACTAAATGTTCAATAATTCAATGGTCTTGTGTCAGTAATTTCATTCAAATTTCACAAATTATAGCATTTGTCAACTGGTAAAGCATGGTTAGCAATGGAAAGGTCACAGATGGCACATTCTGACATTTATGTGCTTGCCGCAAGTCTGTCTTGCAGCTCAGATAAAAGCATCTGTCAGATGCATGAATGTAAATGTCAAACGCATTACTGTTCAAGCATAAACAATGGTGGTAATCTTGAAATCTAAGCATGGTCTTTACCCTTGTGTTCCAGATCTACAATGAGATGATAAGAGACTTACTAAATCCATCAACTGGGTTCCTGGACCTGAGAGAGGACTCAAAGGGAGAGATACAGGTCGCAGGAATCACAGAGGTTTCCACTATTAATGCAAGAGAGGTTAGTTAGAGCTCATGTTACTTAACAAGCATTTTGAGAAAAGTTGTACTTTTTAAGTCAATACTGATATAGTAGACAGTGCTGAGGAATGTTAATAAATAAAAAAAAAAGATTATGTATACAGTATGCATTTGTTGCATATATAACAAAAAGGGATCATAAGATTTTAATTTCATTTTTTTTTTTTTTTTTTTTACCCTCAATCGGGTCAAGGGGTCTGTACGACCCCAATCGAATTTTACTTAATAAAAAAAAGGTTTCCTTCATCTCAGTGGAATAAGATTGTGTGACTTTTCATACATTATCTATCTATACACACACTGAATTTCCCATTGAACTGAATGGGAAATGTGTCAAAAAAAAATGTTTTCTTCATGTGTAAAAAAAAAAAAAAAATCTGGCATAAATTTGAAAAATTTTACACTGAAATGAAGGTGTAGTACTAGAGCATAAATGCAATGTATTGTAAAAAAAAATAATATTTCATATGCAAGCTAATGGTGTAGTTGAGGAATTGTGTGGTATATGGATACAAAAGTGCTTTATATCTCCAAAAACACAGCATTAATGAATAGATGAGAAGTAAACAAAAAATGATATATTATTTGTATGATTAAAACTGTATATTTTTCGTACAATTACTCAATCAATTGTTGGGGTCGTATAGACCCCGATGTCCAGAAGTGTACATGAAACGAAGACCATTTGAAGGTTAAACTTAACTTTTTTTCACCTTAAGATGACTAACACTTTCTTCAAAATATATGTGCATCAGTATTTAAACAAGTCAGTTAATATACTATGCTACTTAATTGAAAATAAATCTATCACCTGTTTCACCCTTCGTATTAAATTCATGTTCATTTTGATGTGTTACCCTCAACTTTGGTCCTAATAAAGTAATATTTATGTTTTAAAGTTATAGTACATTTCAATAGTCTGGGGTCAGTAAGATTTATTTTCATCAAGTTCACATTCAATTAATTAAAAGTGACAGAAAAGCCATTTATAATGTTACAAAAAAATGTTATTAAAAAATGTATAATAATAAGACATTTTTCTTATTAAGCACTAAATCAGCATATTAGGATGATTTCTGAAGGATCATGTGACTCTGAAAACTGCAGTAATAATGCTGAAAATTCAGCTTTGACGTCACAGGAATAAATGATATTTTAAAATATCAAAAAATAGAAAACAGCTATTTTACATTGTAATCACAATATTTTTTCCTATATATTTTTCATCAAATAAATAAAGTTTTGGTTAAAAAAGAAATTCTAACTCAAGCTTTTGAACGGTACTGTGTATAAATGTCGTTGTATACAGCTAGATGGTGAGTTTTCTCTCTCTCTCTCTCTCTCTCTTTTTTTCTCTCTCGCTCAGATCATGGAGTTGTTAGTGAAGGGAAACAAGCAGAGAACGCAAGAGCCGACAGCAGCCAATCAGACGTCTTCTCGCTCTCACGCTGTGCTTCAGGTGGTCGTGCGACAACAGAGCCGATGTCGAGACATCCTGCAGGAAGTGCGATTTGCGCGACTCTTCATGATCGATTTAGCCGGTTCTGAGCGGGCTTCACAGGTATGATGTGGTCGTGTGTGAGGAGGTGGGATATTTATAGGTGCGAGACATAAAGCTCCATTCATCATTCAGAAATCAAGTAAAAACACAGTTGGTGAGCTCGGGATAATCATTAATATTAAAGCTATCAATCTTTCTTCTTGCATAAAAGCTGGCACAGTTGGCTTCAAATATATTCAGAATCCTAAATCAGCCAGTGACGAGGGAACAATTCCAAGAGTGATTTAACCATCGGTGATAAACTTGGTGGGAAAATGAAGCCGTCTGAAATAAAAATAATTGTTCAGTATTAAAATACATTATTATGCATGAGGCACCTCCACAAGTCAAGTCTGATGTTTTTGATGAGAGACATGTGAGTCATGTTTTATATTAAAGTGTCATCTCCACTCACAGCATGAGACTGGACGATATTACACGAGAGAACGCATTTAGAGAGCATGCCATGAGAGTATTTGCCATGGAAACTTAAAAATCACTCAGGCACCCTCTGGGTTTAAACATGCATGTGACAGGCACAAAAGCAGATCACGTTGTTTCTGCTGATGGGGTATTGTTGCTCAGAAACATGAGTGGCTGTTTGTTCTCTATTGATGAGGATGACAAGCCTGTTGCACAACTGTTCAGAGAATGAGACATACGAGAGCGCCCCCTGCTGGAAGCTTTAACAGACTACCTAACCCACATGAAGACGATTAGTTTAACCAACGTCTTTGTGTGCAATAACTACTGTTTCATACTTGCAGACACAGAACAGAGGTCAGAGGTTAAAAGAGGGTGCTCATATCAACCGTTCTCTGCTCGCACTGGGGAACTGCATCAATGCTTTGAGTGAAAAGAATGGGAACAAATACGTCAACTATAGAGACAGCAAGCTCACACGATTGCTCAAGGTACAGCTTTGTGATTCTTCATGAACAGAGACGATCATGGGAGATTGTTCTTGGTTTCAATGGTCTTACTGGGGTTTTTTCATGTCTGCAGGATTCTCTAGGAGGAAACAGTCGAACGGTGATGATTGCTCACATAAGCCCTGCATCTCTAGCCTTCGAGGATTCGCGGAATACCCTGACTTATGCCGACCGTGCCAAAAGCATCCGCACACGGGTTAGTTTGACACGTGATAAAACAATGGACAACCTAGCTAACCTATTTACACTCCTGTTCTAAAGTCAAAGTTTTTTGTAAGAACTTTACTTTTATAAAGTAAAATACACAAAATATTAAGCAGCACATATGGTTTCAACATTGACAATAATAAGAAATGTTTCTTGAGCACCAAATCAGCATATTAGAAGGATCATGTGACTCTGAAGACTGAAGTAATGATGCTAAAAATTCAGCTTTGCCATCACAGGAATACATTACATTTAATATGTTGAGATTAAAATTGTTCTTTTAAAATGTAATAATATTTCTCACATACACACACACTTTCCCAGTCTTAGGACAAACAAAGTCACAATTACCTTAATTTATAAACAGTAAACAAGTGGTTAATGTACAATAACAAGAAGCAGGAACAGTTGACGGACAATAAAGAGCAAACATAATGGGGTTTTATATTACAGCAATAAACTGTGCTGTGCTTTGCTTTCGGTGTCATATTTAACATCACTGATGCAGTTGATTCAGTGTTTGAGTGATGCGATCATGTCATTGAGATTGACTAAAGACACAAGGGCATCCAATGCATACACAAATACACACATCTATGCTACTCATGCTGACTGTTATGTTAAAGCTTAGTCTGCCTAAGTTTGTTGGGTGTTTTATGACCCATTTTGTGAAGCCAACTGTTTGGTGAGGAGTTTGATGACTATGTTATACTCTTCTTTTGCAGGTAAAGAGAAACCTGTTGAATGTGTCCTATCACATCGCTCAGTACACCAGTATCATCTCTGACCTGCGCAGCGAGATTCAGCGGCTGAAGAAGAAGATAGCAGACCAGGCCAGTCGACAGATCAACCCAGACAGAACAGACATCCGCCATGTTCAAGGTAACACCGGAAGTCACAATTACCATTGATGCCACCTCCAGTTTACTCACAACTCCAAACTTTTCTTTTCTTTTCCATTACATTCTTTTCTTTCTTCTTTTTGCTAGATTATTTTCTTTCTAGACTTATTCTGGTCTGCTCAGTTCAAATAGATTAGATTTAAATTAGATTAGAATTAAATAGATTATTTTCTAAATGATTTTGATTCTTTTCCAAATGATTATGTTCTGATAGATTGTATTCTATTTAATTAGATTATTTTCTAATTGATTCTAATCTATTAAATGCTATTCTATTCTGTTTTGCTAAATTATTTTCGGACTGATTCTGGTCCTCTCAGTTCTAATAGATTATTTCCTGTTCAGTTCGATTTTTTTTCTGTGATTAAATTATTTTTCTGTTTAATTCGATTATTTTGTTACATTATTTTCTATTCTATTCGAAAAGATTATTTTCTGTTCAATAAGATTATTTTCTGTTTGATTACATTTAATATATATAATAATAATTCTATTATTATAGATTATTTTCAGTTTGATTTTGATTCTTTTCCAATTGATTCTGTTCTGATTGATTGTTTTCAATTTTAACTAGATTCTTTTCTAATTGATTCTGGTCTATTCTATTCTAATGGATTATTTTCTAATTGATTCAGTTCTATTTTATTATAATAGATTAGTTTCAGTTTGATTCGATTCTTTTCTAATTGATTCCATTCAATTCAATTCTAATATATTATGTTATTTTTTGTTTCGATTAGATACTAATCTGTTCTGTTCAATTTATTCTCTGTTCTTTTATGAGTAGGTCTCACTCAAATGTGCATCATAGCATTATTGTTGTGTGTTTGCCTGTAGCGGAGGTGCAGGCTCACTCTTCTCAGCAGAGCCGGGCTGAGATGGACCAACTGCGGGAACAGCTGATCGATGCGTTTAGAAAGCAGATGGACATCAGGAAGCGTCTTATGGAGCTGGACAACAGCAACATGGAGATCCAGATAGACACATCCAAACACCTGCTGACAATCGCAGAGTGAGTCTTTAATCTGCACACTAACACAAACCACCTAAAAATTACACAGAAATGCACGGTGGCCCTAAAAGTTTATGATATTGAACATTTTCAACTGTTTGATCACTTCAGAACCTAATGAACTTCCTTTTGTTTTAAATGTGTGCTTGTGCTTTATATATTCTTCTCAAATAAAGGCATGGTCTGTGTTTGATATTTTGCTATTGAAATGTTGTCTCCATCTAGCTGGGAGCAAGAGCGCTTTAGGAGAAGAAAGAAGTGGCAGGGGGAGAGGAGGAAGGAGACCTTTAATAAGGATGAAAGTGAAAAAGACTCCGACTCACCAGAATCTTTGCCTGACAGCACAGAGACACAAGAGGTGGCCATTGCCAGAGAGAACCTCGTCACGCTCATGGCTGAGCAGAAGAAAATACAAAAACAGAAGGTAATGTCTTTAGTAACCACTAGAGGGCAGATCAACACCTCAGATAATGGTGCCAGCCCTGGAACAATAGTGTTGAGTCTGGTTCATTTTAGCATACCAATTAGTTTTTCTCTTCAATTAACTTTCTTTCTTTCTGTCTTTCTTTCTTTCTTCCTTTTAATTCAAGTCATCACACACAATTTGGGTATCGTATGTTCCATTTTCTAGTGATGCAAACGAAAAGACTATTTAAAATGTTTATGATCCCAACATGTCATCAAAACAAAGTTCCTAGAGTCTAGTCATTTTCATTTACTTGGCGAATCTTTTCAACTGAATCATGATTCTTTGATTTAATGATGAAACTACAGTGTGAAATACAAAATGTTGAAATGGATGAAAATATTCACAAGACATTAGCTCTGTACCAAAACATATTAAAGGGATAGTTCACTTTGAAATTAATTTTTGATATGTTTTAGCTTACCTGAAGCTCATCCGAGATGTAGGTGTCTTTGTTTCAACAGTATTTTCAATTTTGATATTTTCAGGTCAAACCGTTCTTGTCTGTCAGTCATATAATGCAGGTCTATGGTCACCACCTCAAAGAGCATGCACAGAGAAGTCCAAATTAAACATGATTTAATGACTCGTAAATGTAAGTACACATTGATGGCCTAAGACACGAAACAAGCGGTTTGCGTGAGAAAACGAACAGTATTTATATCGTTTTTACCTCTTGTAAACACAGACCTGCATTATTTGACTGACAGACAAGAACGGTTTGATCTAAAAATATCAAAATTGAAACTACTGCGGAAACAAAGACACCTACATTTTGGATGCTCTTGATGTAAGCTAAAACATACCAAAAAGTTAATTTGGTAGCATCTTAAACGAACTGATTAATTTGAAACACTCTGCATAGGTAGTGCATTCTGGGATTACCTTCTCCACAAACAATACATTTTCTTTATGGCTTTATGACTAACAGTGTTAATAAAGCCACTCATCACAGTAATTGACCATAAGTCCCCCTATTGTCTGTAGACCGAATTGGAGCAGTGCTTGGCAGAGCTGAGAGAGAAATCTCGACGTCTTGAAGAGCTTCTCCCCCGCCGCGTGAGCTCAGAGGAGCAGAGGGAAGTGCTTTGCCTCCTCTGTAAGGTCCACGAGCTGGAGATCGAGAACGCAGAGATGCAGTCAAGCGCTCTGCTCAAGGACAACGTGATCCGGCAGAAAAACGTGGTAGTGCAGCGTTTTGAACAGCACAGACACCTCTGCCATGAAATCATCCAGCAGCAGCGGCAGTTTATTGATGGTGAGTCATTCGTGGAAATAAGAAATGGCACTGAAACCTCAGATAGAGATGAATCAGGCCCAACTGTTGCTGTAAAGATGTATTGATTCATTATTTATTATAAAAAATGTAAGCTATAAATGATGAATTATTACTTTGGTTATAAATAAAAAAAACATTTTAAGATATATACACACACACATTTGGTTATGGAATATTGAGGTGAATGATGGTTTTGCAGATCACAGTCTCCTAGTCCCTCGTCATCTTCAAGAGCTGTATGAGATGTACATGAAGGAAATGGATGAGAAGAACTTGGACAGAGTTGTGGCCCTGGATAAGTTCACCATTCGTACTCTTAAGGTACATCAAGCAGGCATTTTTCTAAGATGCAAAGTCAATATGAAATCAGAACATTGAGCTCATTTTCCCAAATAATGGATATGCATAATATTGTGACAGTAAAATAAGTTTCATGTTGACTTTAAAAGCTCTTCAAGAAAAGGACATGATAAAATAAAGAAAGACACAGACTAATCATGAACATTTATCCCTTTAGGAGGGTTCCCTGCCCAAGATCACCCTCCCCAGTAGAGGTCGTGACCCCTTGCAGGAGATGGATTCAGACCAAGAGAGTGTTCGCACATTGGGCTCAGACAACAGACAAGGGCAGACAAAACTGAGGAGACACACGCTGCCTCCGATTCTCTCAGAGACCGATGGGTAAAAAGAGATCTAAGCCATTTCATTTTATATTTGACATTTTCCTCCCTATACAAAATTTATATATTTCATTGTTTAGAAACCTTTAATGACCAAAAATATTGTGTGAATGTGAAAATGAATCAGAAAAAAAAATTGCTTTTAAAACTACATTGCAGACATCAAATGTGGTGTGAAAGGGGTCTAAATTGGTTCACATTCTGTAAACTTTCTGAAGCTAAGCTAAACTTCCTCTTCTGTCCATACAGAGACCGAGTGTTTAAGAGCAGTCACAAACAGATGAAGAACTCTGTAGTAATGACTCCTCCACCCATTCACATCAATGGCCAGGGCAACAGAGAGGTGAGCGTCCGGCTGGGAGCTTACAGTAGTTTTTCTTGCTACAATTTTTACACTAACGTTCAAAAGTTTGGGGTCAGTGTGATTAAAAAAAAATATACTTTTATTTAACAAGAATACATTATATTGATCAAAAGCATAGACTGTGAAAAGATGGATGACTTCCTTCCCCTGTAGAAAAACAAAGCCACAATATTACAACGATTACATCATTTGGAGCGATTCTGAGGTGGAGCCCATAAACTTTTGGGAAAAATGAACGCTTGAACATTTGTTAGCATAAGAACTACCTGAAATGACAGAAAACATCTCTGGACTATTTTTTGTGTCATTGGATTTTCACTTTGGCTCACATCCTAATCGTTTACTTAGACAGGGCGGGGTTTAATAGTGCGTTCACGTGCTATAGAAAATATTATATTTTCCACTTGTGAACTGGTGTTTACCAGTGTGTTGCATTCATGTGGTAAAAATTGTGTAATGTGGTATAAATATGGAGATCCAGACCTGTTATTTAGCTAAAACTAATTTAGATTTAGTCATCTGCTACAGCAAGAAAATGATTTATCCAAATTCCAACAGTAAATAATATGCTGTGTATTTTCTAGATCATGAATAGTACATATTTTTACCATTCACGATTCTTGCGTTGCTCTCTGCCATTTTGAAAAGGTCAAAGGTTATTTCATCTCAGCAACTCCTCCATCAAAATATTCTACGAGTTGCCCAGTGGAAAATATCACATGAGGGGGTGTTCATGTGCATTTTCCATAATTACCATAACACGTGAACGCACCATAACACCTGCACTGATCATGTTTTGGCTTCACTTTTCAGGACGTGTGCGGCACACTTGGTCAAAATTGACAGTAAAGACATTTATAATGTTACAGAAGATTTCGATTTCAAATAAAAGTTTTGTTCTTTTAACCTCTTAGCTGTATGGGGGTTAAAATGCACTATTCAAACTTAAATGGTTGTAATTCAAGAATGCTTTGGAATATATACCCAAGTTTGGTCTTGTTTTAAAGCAAACACTCAGCAGATTATTTTTACGTTTTATTCATCAAAAAAGATCTCGTTTTCCACAAAAATATCAAGCAGCATACCTGTTTTCGATATATTATTCATAATAAGAAATGTTTCTTGAACACCAAATTAGCATATTGGAAGGATTTCTGATGTACCATGTGACACTGAAGACTGGAGTAATGATGCTGAAAATTCATCTTTGCATTACAGGAATAAATTACATTTTAACATGTATTCAAATAGAAAACAGCTATTTTAAACTCTAATAATATTTCACAATATTACTTTTTTTGACTGTATTTTTCATCAAATAAGTGCAGCTTTAGTACAAGATAGGTGAGAAAAACGTTGAAAAATCGTACTGACCCCACACTTTTTGAACGCTAATATTCATGCAAATTGTGATTTTAAAATATTCAGGGAAAGTGTGAATATTCTTTTTATATATTTGAATTGGTTTCTCAGTTTTTGTAACTGTGTGTACTGAACAAACCAGTGTTTCTGACACCATGCTGACTGTACCTCTGCAGCTGTTGCCATCTGTCCTGGATGACGCTCTGAGATTCAGCCATCTCAGTCACAGTATGAGCAGCCATCTGGACTCTTCACCTGAGAGCAGCGAGAACGGCACAGATGCCCCTCTGACTCCTAAAGGTAACCTTTCCTCTGCCCTTTCATCTTTGTGCTTGTTACACAGCAGCTCTCTGGAATACTTCATTCTGATTGGTCAATTGAGGCATTCTGTGATGTTATTTTTATATAGTGACCCTAAACTATGGCAACACATTTCCTGCACAGCTTCTTCTCACATAATACAGCAATGTATCCACTCATAGTGTACCATTTTCCTCCAGAGAGACAGCAGATTCTAAGAGGCGTGCAGAACATTGCGGTCAAGGCTGCTCGGCGCCGCTCTAAGGCACTAGAAATAGATGCCCTGCGATTGCCCCCGCCACCCTCACCCCTCGACCCAAAGAAGCACAAGAGTAACCTGTCTCTGTCCGAGGCGCCCCCTAAAGGCCTGGTGCTACGGCGCGGGAGACAGCCCAGCCCAGAACTACGCCACGCCACCTCTGACGACAACCTGTCCAGCAGCACGGGAGACGGCCCCGCACCCAACGCCACCTGGACACGGCCACGGAACCGCCAGGCTGTCAAGAACCCCGCCCCACGGGAACAGGACTTCGAGGGTCGCAGACGCAAGAGAAGATCTCGATCGTTTGAAGTCACAGGACAAGCAGTGAGTTTTTAGATGAAGCTTTTCCATGAACATCTGTGTTAAAGGATGAATCTCACAAAAATCTGTTCGAGTCACATTTAACCCCAAAATCAAAAAAGCTGAGACGTTTTTTTGCATAAAGAAGATTAAGTGCATTTATGGACCATTAAGGTTGTTTGCATTGACCTTATTTATTTATTTTTGAGAGCGTAAAGCACATTTTGTCCCAAAATTTGCATTTGTATAATGTGTCTGGATGTTTGTTTGTTTGTTTTGGTTCAAAATAATAGTTCAAACTACTTCAAAACTATACTATTATTTTCAAAGTATGAAACACACACTATTATGTACATTACCATTCAAAAGTTTGGGCTTTTTGAGTAAGAATTTTTATTTTATTTTATTTTTATGTTTTTGAAATAATCTCTTAAGCTCACCAAGGCTGCATTTATTTGAAAATACAGTAAAAGCAGTAATATTGTGAAAAAATATTACAATTTAAAATATTTGTTTCTATTTACATATATATATATATATATATATATATATATATATATCCTTCAGAAATTATTCTAATATGCTGATTTGATGCTCAGGCAACATTATTATCAATGTTGAAAACAGTTGTGTTGCTGCTTAATATTTTTGTGGATTTAATTTTTGATAAATGTCAAGTTCAATAGAAAAGCATATATTTGAAATATAAATCTTTTGTAACAATGCAAGTTGTTTGCTAAAGTTTTTACTCTCACTTTTGATCAATTGAATGTGTCCTTACTGAATAGAAGTATCTTTCTTTAAGTGAAAAATCTTACTGACCCCAAGCATTTTACAACTTTTGTATATATATATATATATATATATTATACTTTTTTGCATTATAGTAATGGGAAATGTGCTTAACTGTCACGAAAATAATATTATAATGCAGAAATATTTATTGGTGCTAAAAATAGGCTTCAACACATCATTTCTCTATAACCTTTATAATTGTTCTTGACACAGTCGTTTGATTTATTTGTTTAGTTTAATTCAACAAACTCAGATTTTTCTCCACCCTCCAGTTGTCTCAGGCGAAGAACACCAGCCAGCGATTTCGTCCCCTTGACAGCACTTCTGATCCCCACCTGCACATTAACGGTCACCCCCCGGCCCCCGGCCCGCGTCCCCAACACAGAGCCCAACCTCCGCTTGCTAAAGCTCGACCCTCTCACAACAGCCACCAAACAGGTCTGACATCACAATTGTAGTCTTCTTTTAGTGATAGAAAAGTGAAAGACAAAAAATATATTTACAACCTTGACTATTTTATACATGACTGCAAGCTGCATTTATCACAAGTTAAACCTATTTTGCATTGATCCAATTTGCATTCACTGTAGACCAGTGAGATTCAATATGATTTCTTTCTTTGAAATGCACAAATGTATTGTGTGCAATGTGATCAAGAACGTGTATTAAAGGGGACCTATTATGATTTTTTTTATTTTTTTTATTTTATTTTTTTTACATTTTAACTTTCTTTAGTGTGTAATGTCGGTGTTTGAGCATGAAAAATGTCTGCAGAGTTGCAAAGCACAAAGTCACTCCAAAAGGGAGTTATTCTCTATCAGTGCACACTGTTTCTGAATCCCTGACATACCTCGATTGTAGTCTTAAATTTTCTTCCAGGAACGTACACATCACAATATCTCTCATTTAAAGGGATGCCATTTTTGTACAAGCGAATATGATTCTTTAGGTTCTAAATTAAAAGTTTGTAATATACTTTAACTAAAAATTCTCATTAGTATTGTAAGAAAACACTTATTTTACCTGGGCACCCAACTTCCCACCCAAGGCATACTCAAAAAAAAGGAGGGCCAGGCCTGGTTGAGTTGTGTTAGTAGTGTGTTGAAACTCTGGGTTATGGTAAGGGGTGTGACATTTCTGAAACACGCTCGACGTGGTTGACCAATCACAACACCCCAGCCGACCAATCAGAGCACATTGCACTTTTCAGAAGGAGGGGTTTCACAGAGCCCCGAAATAAACAGTGTTACTGACAGACTGGGACGAAAGATGCTGGCACTATGTAAAATTTGTGAAAAATAATGTTTTTAAACATTAAAGCATGAAAACCTATTTTAGTAGACCCCGAAACAAAAATAAAGACTTCATAAAGTGGCATAAAAGTGGCATAATAAATTTAGATTTCCTGTTGATTTATCTCCATTCATTCTCCACAGGATCAACAGCAGATGTCACTTCCTCCAACCTGCCCTCATACCTCATTAAGCGTGGCCCTCAAACCAGGCAACTTCAGCCCCTCCTGTACGTCACAACCACTGGAGCAGGGGGCCAGCGCACCCGCAAACACTGAAGATCCAGTATAGACTGTCTCCTCTCGACCCCAGCATCAGCACTATTGAAAACTTTTAGAGACCAAGTGGAAGGTTTCTTCTTCTATCCAAATGGAAGAGCTGTACCATGGATGAAAGAACTTGAATGAAAGAGCTACAAAAACCTATTTTATGCTAAAAATACTCCTAGCTTTTTTGTGAAGACAGGTGACTTGCCATGTCAGCTTTAATTTTTTTTTTTAGTCCATTGGTTTCTGTACATGGCAAATCTGATTGGCATGAATTCAATGGCCTTGACTTATGTCAAAAACTTCTCAAAATGACATGCAAATATATATTTCTTTAAAGCCAAGCCAATGCGACAGGGGATAAAAACCTGCCATGGATGCCTTCTGGTTGAATATTTATATCAGGCCTTATAGTAACAACTGAAATTATTTAAGCAGTTCCCCCCAAAAAACATATTCAAATCTGCAGAACTGAAATGGCGATGCTTGTTGCTTATGTGACTGAGGAGTCAAATATACCCGTCTCATTCCCCTGGGAGCAATATATATTTCACAGCTTCTGTGGTTGTGGAAGTATTAATCCCTCAGGTCTTGCACATATTAATGTACTGTCACATTGCTTATGATTCATATGTCTGGCTTCTGTGACCGTATTATTTACTGATGATGTCATTTTGTGTTTACTGTTAATAATCATTGTAAATTTGCCTTCACTGTCATGCAGGTTTCTGCATAGCTGTTTTCTCTAAAATCCTTTTGGGTTTGTGTTAGTTTAGTACCAGACAAGGTGGCATATTTAATGTAGTTCATTATCCTCAGTGGAATGTTTTTAATCAAAAAAGTAAAAAAAAAAAAAAAATGGTTGCCTTTTCTTTGAAAAGACTGTATTTTTTTGTTTTTCATAATTATACATGCATAGACACTTTTTCTACTCTTAATTTTATACCTTTTTTTTGTAACCAAATAAATTTGATTGACAAAGTGATTGCAATAGTGTCTGCATTGTACATCTGATCGTCAATATATAAGCTACAGTGGTGACATTTTGTCAAGGTAAGTTTTAAAGACAGTATCTATAGTTAATTGGACTTCATAGTACACAAATGTTTCACTTTTAGGAACATACAGTAGTAGTCCAAAAGCATATGATCACTCAAAGATCTGTATCCTTTACACATTAAAACACTGTTCCTGACTGCAATCCTGTACTGTCAGCACTCTGAAACGTGTATCATATTTTTTTGGCTCCCACTTAGTGGATATTAGGACTACATGTCAATATTTCAGTGTAAACTGTTTCTCATGTTTCCACCAAGCAAAACAATGCAAGCACAGCAGGATATCTAGCACTGCATTGCATTGCATCTTCAGGTGCAAGGGATTTAATTTGCATCTAAATTGAGCATACAGCTATTTAGAAAACATGTGGAATAAATCAATTATTAACTATTGAGGACAGACAATATAACGTAATTAATAAAATAGTCAGGGCCACATTAATAAATTCCTCAAAAACTCAGACCTGTGGGTCAAAACTAAAGCAGGCGCGGTGGGAGGTGTTGTGATAATGTCAATCAAAAACCCCAAAACCAATCAGCGCAGTCCAACAAGATCTGAGGTTCGTGATTGGTTTGCTTGACTCCGACAACTCATGAGTCTCGAAGTTGTAGGGCTGCGCTGATTGGCTGACAAACTGGTCGGTCCAGCTGATGGCAGCAGAGCAGAGGCGCAAGTATAGTGTTGACAACGCCACCTTGGATCTATTCCCTTTTGTTATTTATTTCCTAAAGGTTATTTATTTGGAAAGAACAAAGCGAAACCGGAGAAAAGGAAAGACATGTCTTAATGTATTTCATACGTAAGTGTACTTCCTTGTTTAAGCTTGAGGGAAAGCTGTTAGCCGGTTAGCGTTAGCTGTCAGTGTTTACACACCGAGAGCAGCGAGCAAAACTCATTATTTTATCGACATCTTGCACTGTTGGCTCTAATATGTCATGTTCATTAGAGGAAAACCTATGTTATCTGTATTAAAGAAAAGGTGAAGGGGCGAAACCCAGCCCAGGCGTTTTTTGACCTGCACCGCGCGAGCACGCGCAACATGTCAAATGCACGCGCAGTGGCTTTTTTTTTTTTTTTTTTTTTTTTTAGGATAGAAATTACTGACTTTTTTGTTGCAAACTTTTCCTGGTAGGTAAACAACACACTGCCGCACTTTGCACTCTCTTGTTCGTTATTATCTGCAGTTACGTTTGTACTCACATTTCCCAAGGTGTCATCAGTCTTAACATTGACTAATGACACGTTGCAGTCTTAACAGAAACTGCAAACAATCTATGTTTGATATTAAATAACACAGTCCAATTCTTGCTATTCATTATTTGTCTTTTTTCTTTTCTTTCTATTGTTTATTAGTAACGAAAAATCAATTATTATGCTGCTGTAATCCTTTTTTTTTAAAATCTGAATTACCTTTGAGCTACTGTACTGTTAAAATGCTAGTTCTCACATTAGAATGAATGGATGAAGTGTTCATCTATGCAAATCATTGTCAATGAAGTTACAGTTAACATGAAACTGTTGTTTCATGTTGAATAGGCAGTGCAGCAGTTTAATGTTAAATGTGATGTGATTCATTAGGACAATGTAAATATCTTGGTTACACTGCATCTCCAATAGTACAAAGTAAAAGATGGGATCATTTAAAAAAGGTAAGAGCATCATTCTCACATGCTGTCATATCTCTGAGAATATTGAAGTTGATAAGTTACGACGGCTGAGATCCTTTGGGGTACGTCAGGTACTACTTAAGACATTCTATGATTCTGTAGTCTCATCTGTTATTTTGTACTTTGTTACATGTTGGGGAGGGGGACTGTTGGAAAGGAGAAGAATAAGTTAAATAAACTTAAAAAGAAGGCAGGCTCTGTCGTGGGGAGTGTGTTACCCACTGTAGACGAGATAATGCACGATAGAATGATTGGAAAACTTTCTCTTATGATTAATCATGACCATCATCCTCTTAATCAAATATCTCAAGCTTATGTGAGTACCCACAGCTCAAGATTAATTCATCCACGCTGTTACAAAGAGCGTTTTAGAAAATCTTTTTTTTCCAACTGCAATTAGATTTTACAATCAGTGCTATATAAGATGATGGTCATATATATAATCATAGTCATAATGCTTTGAAAAATTGATATTTGAGTACAAGACCTGTTGTTTTTGTGTTTTTACTTTATTTTTATTGTATTTATGTGCTGCTGTGACATATAAATTAAAAAACATATAAAAAATAAAAAAAACCTTAAATTTTGTGCCAACAAACTTAAAGCAAAACTTCAAACCTATTTTTTGTTTTGGAATGAGAAGGTTGTGTTTTGTTTTGCAGCTGAGTCTGATCCATGTGCCAGTCAGCTGAAGCATGCTGGAAGTATGCAGCCCATAACCAGAAGAGATGCCGGAGTCTGGCATCAGACGAGGAGCCTGCTCTACAAAAACCTGCTGATCAAATGGAGGACCAAACAACAGAGTCTCCAGGTGCCTTTCATCTGTCACTCACACGCTTTATTTTCCCTTTCTCTACGTGCAAATCTGTGGCACTGTTAAAGCATTTTGCACGTTGTCTATTCTATGCACTGGTATTGAACTCCTTCAGTAAATGCTTCTCAAGGAGTGCTTGAAGAGTCCACTTGAATCTGTTAAAGTCACCATGAAATCAACAGACAATTTTTATTCTCTATTGAATATTTCAGAGTATTTATAATAAATTATTTATCATGTATTTTTAATTTGTGTGCCTTTGTGATCTTTAATCAAAAGAACTTGCTCTCACTCAAATGACATCACAGCAGTAGCAAATCATCCAATCAATTCCTTATGGACAAAATCAAGTCCTTCCCTACATTTGTTCTTGTTCGGGCAGCCATTTCATTCGGATGTGTCACAAAACGGGAAAAGAGACTATAATGTATCATTTTACTTCAGGAGGATTTGTCCTTTACTAAGTGAATGCACATTTGATAAGCATCTGCTAAATGAGCTATCTAAAATTCCTATTACTGAGGCTGCTTTATAAAATCCGCTGCATCTGAATGAAATCCTCTTCTATCCACTCTGCTGACTCTTTAAAACCCAGCAGGATTTGTATTCTCTGTTTTGATCTGGAAAGTGTAAAGGAAAAATCCTACATCCATCATAAATCTTTCCTCATTTTCTGTTCTTGGGGTCATGTGTTTTTTTAATGTAAGGTAGCTTTCTTAAATGTATTTTTAATGCCTCTCTGCTTCCTGTTGTTTCATGAAGGACCACGTAAGAGTCTTTCAGAATTAAAAGGCTTTTAATGGATTGTTGTTCTGCCATAGTTCATGCCGTCAATAATACTTTTAAACCGACTTCGCAAAGGGAAGCTTGTCATGATCCGTTATGGAAAGCGGTTAGAAATGGACCAAAAATGAATTGTTATGCAGCAGTCATGTTTGGGCTTTTTTCCAGTAAGTGCCTTCTCTGTATTGATTTTCCTGGAGGTGGAGATGCTGAAGCTAGTTGTGTTGTGCTGAGTTATTGGGTGTAGTGGGGTTCATTAGTGTAGGTCAAAGTTATTCAGTCAGTATTAGGTGTTAATGATTTAACACACTATGTGACACAACATGTATCAGACACAGATACACTACTATTCACATTTTTGTAGAAAATGTCCTCACCAAGTCTGCTTGTTTTTTTTTACTGTAAAGTAGAGGGTATATCACTTTCCTACCGGAACACGCCCCCCTCATCCGGGCTTGAGTGGTAAAAGAGCTGCTGTGTGACTGGATTTCATATTTCAGTCAATCGCAAAGCTCTTACCCGTTTTTGATGCGTTTTCTTTTTCGCAGCATTCACACTGATAACCAATGCTGCCACTCGATGGGCGCAACCTCAGTCACTTTGACCGACAGGGACGTCATGCGCATACCCTTTGTCAAAGCTGAATTTTCAGTACCTTTACTCTAGTCCTTAGTGTCACATGATCCTTCAAAAATCATTTTAATATAATTCTAATATGCTGATTTGTTGATCGAATGGCATTTATTCTTATTATTAATGTTGAAATCACCTTTCTTTCTTTATTTATGAAGGGACCATGCACAATTTTTAACAATCAGTTGCGCTACTTTATTTTTTTGTGGGAGCTGATACATTTTTTCAGGATTTTTTTATTTTATTTTTTTTTTAGACATTTGTTGCATCCATTAAAAACAAATAGAGTGTACATTTGCAAAAACAGATTTATAATAGTCTAATCTGTTTCAAGGGATGTTTTTTCAGTGTGGTCTTAAAATGAAATTGCCTTGACCTTTTGCAACAAACATTGTAGTGAGCACCCTACAGGCACATTAAAAGCTAAACTCATGTCATGGTCTGGCAAATGAACCCAGAGGGATGATCCCTCACTGGCGCTCATGTATTTATGGCCTATATAAGGCAGTAAATCAAGAGCTGTAGTTTAGACAACATGACAATATTGATTGGATTTACCTCTTTTTATCTGAATTACCTCTTCTAATGTAATTTTACATTAGGTGTACACTTTAAAAATATTTTGTAGGATATTTCATTAACTAATTTGATTTAATATTATTAGTATTTACAGTATTAAATGGTTAATTATATATAATTTTATTCGCTTTTATAATTAATTGTTCTTTTTAGAACAGTATTTTCCCTGTCAAATTTGAAGTGTTCCTCTTCTCTCATTGCAGGAGCTGATCTTGCCGTTGCTCCTCCTGGGCCTCCTGATCCTCATCAGCACCCTCAACCCTCATGTCTCATACGGCAGTATCAGCACTAAGGAGCTGGAGTATGAACGGGACCTGACGCTCAAAGGTCTTGGCTACACCCCCATCAACAATGTCACCAATCACATCATGGAAGAGGTTGCGCGGGAACTGCGTAAGGCACATTTATTTGTCTTTCTTTAAAAAAGCAAACATCTAACTAGCATTGCATGGTGTGTTATTGAATGCTCTGCTAATTTGTGATGAAGCAGCATTGACTCTGGTAGTAAAGTAGAACACTTACTGTAAATATTTGTTTCTTGGTGTTGATTCCTCAGCTATGAATGAGCGATTAGATATGTTCTCCACTGAGGAAGACTTGGAGAATGCCAGTCTCTATGAACCTGATGGCTACGTGGGAGTGGTCTTCTTGGATTCAATGTCATATCGTCTGCGATTCCCATACAACCAGCTTCCTCTGCCTAGTGACTTCACTGAATCCATAAGTGAGAATCACCTAACACTGATGACATAAATCCGTAGCATCAATGGCACCATATTTAGCTTTGTCGTTGGTTAAATGGCGACTTTATGCAAATGACGTTCCGTGTATTACCATTTAGTCTGTAATGAAGAAATAACACTTATGACTGGTATTTGTTTTTTCTTTGGTCCACAGCAAGCTGTTACACAAACTATGTCAACTGCCGTGCTGCCAACTACTGGTATTCTGGATTCGTACGGCTGCAGTCTCTCATTGATGCTGCCATTATACAGGTTTGAAATGACATGGATGAATAATGTATTGGTATTTAAGCAGTGTAGCTGTAATTAGCAGTGTGTGCATCTCCCTGATGAAGTCTGAGATAACTGTATGCCACTGTTCAAAAGTTTAGGGTTTTGAGTGATAGTGATTATTATTTAAAAAGTTTTAAAGCCACAAATTCTCACACAGGCTGCCTTTTATTTGATCAAAAATACTGTAATATTGTGAAATATTTGTACAATCTATAAGAACTTTATATATATATATATATATATATATATATATTAAAATATAATTATTCCTGTGTAATAGCTTCCATTCCTCCAGTCACATGAAACTTTTCCAAAATGCTGATTTGGTGATCAAGAAATGTTTATTTTTACTATCAATGTTGAAACCCCTTGTGGAAACCTTTTTTTTCAGGATTCTTTAATGAATATAAAGTTATAGGAGGAAATTTACGGTCCGTGGGGAGCTCTTTTGTTTCAATAGTAATTGCTTCATCCTTCTGCAGTTGAAGACCAAACGCCCCGTGTGGAACGAATTAAAAGTGCGTGCAGTGATGATGGGACATCCAGGTTCAGTGGAGGTCCAGAAGTTCCCTCACGCCCTGATCTCCATCTATCTAGTGCTGGCATTTACACCCTTTGTGTCCTTCCTTATTGTCAATGTGGCTGCTGAAAAAGAGCAGCGGCTGAAAGACACCATGAGCATGATGGGACTGTATGACTCTGCCTTTTGGTAAGTGTGTCTACTGCAGAACCAGAAATGAAGTAATTGTAAGTCATAGCTGGTTTAAATATTGTAAAATGTATCCGTTTGTAAAGTTCTCATTTGCTTTCTTTAGGCTTTCATGGGGCCTTCTCTATGCCGCACTAGTGACGACCATGTCCATTCTCATGGCTGTTATAGCAACCTGCACGCCCCTGTTCTCCAACAGCAACTTCTTTGTCATCTTCCTCCTCATTTTCCTCTATGGAATATCCTCCGTGAGTCCTAGCAACCCTTCTGTCACATCCAGTGACGGTCTGAACAATAGCGACTTTAGAGTGTAAATCTATTTAAATGGAGGTGCACTCATTTGACCTCATGTCTCCATTTCCTCCCACAGGGAGAGTAGTCATGTTAATGATGGACTAATCTTCAGCTTTATACTGAATATTATTCATTTTTGTTTTCCAAGGCTAAATTGTTTTCAGCTGCGTTGGTTTTCGGGTTTGCTGCGAGGAGTGTTACTGTACTGGAAAAATTGGACAAAATGCTAAATATATTTAAAGCTTGAATATATTTATGAAAATATGCTGTTTTATTTATAGTTATTATAGTTGTTTCAGCATTAAAGTGTTGTTTTTTTTCCTGAGTCAACTTGAAACTGCATTTGTAAGTGATTTTCATAAAGTGGCATTTCTGAATGGAGCAGATATACTGTACAACGATTGCAAAATGCAGGGCAGGTCTTGGTTTTATCCGTTGGGGCGATTGTATCGTGACAAGTGGGGTCTATGGGACTGATTTTTTTTTTTTTTTTCTACTTCTCAATCCCACAGATTTTCTTCTCCTTCATGTTGACCCCTTTGTTTAAGAAGCCCAAGTTTGCGAGTACAGTGGGCTCCATGCTCACTGTGGTGTTTGGATGTCTGTCTCTTTTCACTGTGCTGATGAGAGATTTCCCCCAGTCAGCTGTGTGGCTCCTCTGCCTTCTGTCCCCCAGCGCCTTCTCTATCGGCATTGCCCAGGTAACACACTTTTACATAAACATGCTCCATTGTATAACAGCGATCTCCTAGGTTATAGGACCGTTTGCCAAGAAACACATATGAGAACAGTGATTTTTATATATATATATATATATATATATATATATATATATGTTTATAATTTATTTAATGTATTTATATTTTAATTTATTTATATTAATTTAATTTATTATTTATTTATTTTAATTTATTTATTTTTTGTTTTAATTTATTTCTATGTATTTATTTATTTATTTATTCATTTCAAGGTTCACATTTGCATTCTTCTGAGTTATCGGTTCTTGTATATATTTCTAAAGTATCATTTGACATTGAAGACTGGGGTAACGACTGCCGAAAATGTAGCTTATATTTTCAAAATAAATTAAAACGGTTGTTTTAAATTTTAATGTCTCAATTATACTGTATTTGGATCAGTTAAATGAACATTAAAAAATTGAGTGTCACAGTATACATAAAATAAAATGTATATTATGGCACTGTTTTTGTGTATGTGTAGGTGGTGTATCTGGAAGCTCAAGGGGACGGCGCTGTGTTCTCCACTCTTGGCATTGGTCCTCACGCACTCTATGTTCCCATGGTCATGCTGTTCTTGGACTGCATTCTCTACCTACTTGTAGCCATTTACCTGGACCAAGTGCTACCAGGTGACAACTTGAGTCAAAGCGTTTTGCATAAACTGGGGGTCTTCACGGGTCCACTTGATTCCAAAGATCTGAGGTCCGACCTGATGGTGCGCTCCACATAAACTGCGTTCTGCAAGATCCGACCCATTAGAGGATGAGAGTGTGGATTTTATTCTGAATATTAACATTTATATATACATTTTCTTGTCATTGAAATGAAATGTAATGCTTATGAGCAGTTTATCTTCTCCGAGGTGCTTGCCCAAGTAGAAAAAAAGCCAGATCGATTACAAAAAACTAAAATTTAAATGCAGGCCAAACTAATCAACTAAATAAAGGGATATAAAACTACATAAAGGATACAAGAAGACCTCTAACCAAATGTTCTCTTATTTTCTGAATCTGATAAAGATGAAAAAGAGTTCCAGTCCTTAACATTGTTTATATTCAGACAACTTTATACCATTGAGAAAAAAAGAAAAAAAAAGCTTGTTCATTTACTGGACAGTTAGTGCAGCTCCATAAAGTTTTTTTTTTTTTTTTTTTGCATTAGACAAAAATAATTCCTAAAACAAAGATGCCACAAGCACACTTTTGAAGCTGAACATTTACGTAAACACAACAGTTAGTTCTGAGAAAAGGTTTAACAGTATTTGCAAATTCCACAACATAAAATTCATACATTGTGAGGCTACACTAAAGAATTAGTCATCATTTTACTGAGATGGAGGCGTTTTGAGCTTCTCACTTACATGACCATTTGTTCCTTTAGGCGAGTTTGGCACAAGGCGCTCAGTGCTGTACTTCCTACAGCCATCCTACTGGTCAAAGCGAAGGAAGCGCTATGTGGAGGTGAGCTCTGTGTACGAGGGCGAGGTGAACGGAACCCCTGTGAATGATGAATCAGTGGAGGCGGTTTCTCCTGAATTTAGAGGCAAAGAGGTTATCAGGTACTTTACTCCTAAAATGGTCAATGTCTATTTTAATTCATTTATCAATAGGGGCTCTCCGATCAGTCACATTCTCTGACTAGTCTTGGTCACTTAATTTGACCAATCTCACGCACCAATCGCAATTTTATGACGTAAAAAAAAAAAAAAAAAAAACGGCTGAGGCTTTTGCACCACATTCTGCATTGTAACCATGGATTGCGGAAGTGTGGGGGCCACTGCATTTTATTCAGTCAAACACTCTGATCACTTGTTTGGAGAGGTTTTGGACTTTTGATAAAAAGGCTGCCATGATTCCAAATGCCATAACGTATGATTTCTTTAAGATATCAACACAATATTTGGCCCAGATGCAGTTGACCTGATTGTGAACGAGTCCAAACTTGACTATACGACCTTATGTCAAGCATGAATAATAATATAATAACAAAATAAATCAATACATTGCATCAAACGCAATGCATCGGCTGCAAAAATCCTGTTCGGAGCATTGCTTTTAATTGATGTCAATTTAAATATTTTACAAAAAGATTTATTTAAAATCCATGCCCCCCTGATTCTTTCATGAATTTTTATTTTATTTCAATATAAGAATTTATATATTCTATTTTATATTCTAGGGTTTTTTTTGTAAATATGTTGTACCGTGGTATTCTGAAATCAGACTAGCGAAGTGATTTAGGGAGCAGTTTGGGAAAGGGAGCAATGTTTTTAGAGCTGATGTTAAAAGCCTTCAAAATCCTTAGAAAAGATTTGGACATGAAGAGAGCTGGCTTGCAGCCAGAATGACCATTTAATATCCATCACATGCTTTGTTTATATTTTTACTCTTCTTAGGATCTGTAATATCCGTAAAATCTACAAGGAGAAAGACAACAAAGTGGAGGCTTTGAGAGGTGAGACTTCCCACCTGTGTCCAAATCGTGACTTCTGTTTTTACACTTAGTCAGTATTTATGGATTTTAGAACTAAATTGTTGTAATTATGTTGCAGGTAAAATGCTAAGTCAAGACAAAATCCCATTTTCAATCCATACTTTTATTGTCCAAAATCTCAAAGAACACTTTTTGGGTACTAGTTGTTTATGACAAGAGACTTTTGGTTCTGACATAAAGGTGTATGTTTTGTATTCTACTTTTTATCTAAAGGTTTGACTTTTGACATCTATGAGGGTCAGATCACAGCCCTGCTGGGTCACAGTGGAGCAGGAAAATCCACCCTCATGAACATCCTGTGTGGCATCTGCCCCCCTACAGAAGGTCAGACATGCAATGCATAGATGCTAGTTTTGAAAAACTACTTTTTTTATAAACACATTTACCTCTACCTGAGTGCGTGGAAAAGATGAAATGTTGTACTGCTGCCACACACTTTGTTTTTGTGTGTCTTACGCACAGGCACCGCAACCATCTATGGATCTCCAGTGGCCGAGATTGCAGAGGGGGCCGAGATGAAACAGCTGGTTGGTATATGTCCCCAGTTCAACATCATCTTTGATGTCCTCACTGTAGAGGAACACCTGAGGATCTTTGCTGCCATCAAAGGGATCCTGCCCTCTGATATTGACGGTGAGGTAGGAACTCCCAGTGGATCTACAGACATCAGCTGACTTCATGTTGTATGGGAAATTTAAAAGCAAACCATGCTCCAAGAGAGCTGATTTGACATCAGGTGTGTTTGACATCGGCTGCGGCTGGATGTAAGCGAGAGTAGCTGCGTGCAAGCTGGGAGGAGCTGCAAAAGGAGACGTGAAGTCGGACCCTTTCTGGTTCCCGTAGTGACCGCTCACAGCTGAAGTGAAACAAATGCAATATTTGCCAAATACACAGATATTTCAGACACAATACTTTACTGCTTCATACAGCTTCTGTTCGAACTAGAATAAAGTTCAAAATAAGCCTAAATCAATGAAGTTGAGTCAACAATTTTAATCATTTTTATTTTGATAAACATGACACAATACATCGCGACTACATGAAAAGAATGTTTACTCCTATAAAAAACTGATTTGTGAGCTTTAGTGGAACTAAAGGTGTGAGAATAAACACGTAATGCATGTGATTGTTGTCATGCAGTGAATCGTGGAACAGCTGTGTCGTAATCGTAAAAGCTTGTGCAGCCTCTCTTGAGAAGCTGCACTGGTTGAGTCCTCCGGCTACTCTCGAATCGCTCTCGCGTTACTTTGATGGCATACGTCACAGTCGCTGCATCAAGTCGGACAAAATTTCGAACCGACATGCACTGTTTCAAGTTAGCCACCGATCGGTCTGCGCAGAGCTGCATGAAGTCGAACAAGCCCATCAACTCCACCCTGCATGTTTAATTATGTCCATTATTGAGTGAAACGGTGGCGATACACTTTTCAGTGTTCTTGGTTCTAGAAGTATTTTTTCCATTGGTTTTTCTCCATAGGTACCATTACCGCTCAATAGTTTGGGGTCAGTATGATTTGTTTAAAATTGTTTTTGAAAGAAGTCATCTTTTCCCCATCAAAAATACAATAAAACAGCGAAATGTAAATGTGTAATAATATTATAATTAAAAAATAAATGATTTATATTTTAATATATTTTATTTTAATATTTATAATTCTTGTGATGGCAAACACAATTTTCAGCATCATTACTCCAGTCTTCAGTGTCACATAATTCTTCAGAATTCTTTCTAATATGCTAATTTGCTGCTCAAGAAACATTTCTTCTTAGCAATGTTGAAAACTGTCTTTACTCTCACTTTTGATCATGTTCCTTACCGAATAAATGTATTTTTTCAACAACAAAAAATCTTACTGACCACAAACCTTTGAATGGTAGTACATAAAAAAACACAATAAATCCAGATCCACCCAGTTAATAGATTGTGTAATCTTTAGGGATGCACGATATATCGGCCAGCATATCGGTATCGGCCGATATATGTTCATTTTTAATGTCATCGTTATCGGCCTGGTAAGAAAACGTGGCCGCTATATTAAAGCCGATAAATAATGTAATATTCCCTTCAGCTGAGACACTTGTTTAGCAATGTTTATGTTTTTGAATTTCTTGAAATATGATTGAAATCTCTTAAAAAAATGAAAATACGGTTCGGTACAACATGTGCACCGCAAATCTGTCATATCGGCTATACAACACTATAATGAGAACATCATTATAATTGTGTGCTTGGGACATGTATTTAATTGGGCGACTTTTGTTTTTGTAATCAGGCTCTCAAAATTAGATAAAAATTTGGATTTAAGTTTATCGGTAGACATATCTGTTATCGGCTTTCAAATATAAAAAATTATCGGTTATCGGTATCGGCCAAAATTTTCATTTTTGGTGCTTCCCTAGTAATCTGTGTTTGTTGCCCTTTCTGGTTTAAGCTATCTCTCTTTTTAAGGTGAGGAAGGTTCTAAAGGATCTGGATTTGGAAAAGATTATGGATGCCCAGGCGAAGAACCTGAGTGGAGGCCAGAAGAGGAAGCTCTCTGTGGGCATAGCAGTTCTCGGAGACCCAAAGGTAAATGTCTGACCACTTATACCGGTGACTTTCTTGATCCATTTACTTAGTTATCCCCCTCCATCGACATCTGTCTTTTTGCTTCTGAATCAGGTCCTCCTACTCGATGAGCCTACGGCCGGCATGGACCCAGTGTCTCGGCACCAGGTTTGGTCCTTACTGAAGAGCCGTAAAGCAGGCAGAGTTACTGTACTCAGCACTCATTACATGGATGAGGCAGATATACTTGCAGGTACTTTTCTCATTTTTCTCTTCTCTTCCATCAGTCATCTGTCTCAATCTCACACACCTCTGTGCGTTTTCCGTCACTCAGATCGTAAAGCTGTCATCTCTCAAGGACAGCTAAAATGTGTTGGTTCCTCTTTGTACTTGAAGACCAAATGTGGGGTTGGCTACCATCTCAGGTCAGTTTTATGATAAGAAAACATTTTCTTTTTTCTTTGTCACCCAGGACATTACGACATTAACGTTGTCATTCTAAACCTCTTGTAGAATGTCTGTGACTGAAGGCTGTGAGGTGGACAACATCGCATCACTGGTCAAGAATCATGTTCCCAAAGCTCAGTTGTCAAGGCAGCAAGAGGCTGAGCTTACGTTCACGTTGCCTTTCGAGAGCATGGACACTTTCCCAGGTCTTGTTTCTATTTGCCCTCATGTCACCATCTGCTATGTGTCATGCTGCCATATGCCCTGCGGAGCAACAGATTGTGTCATGCTGTCACCAGGACTGTGGTGGCGTTTTATTGGGGCAGTTTTATTTAATTTTATATTGATTTATTGTGTAAGTCTGGGATGTTAGCTGAGTGTTTACTTCAAGCTTAGTTTGTATTTAACCTGTATTACTTTTGTCTAGCACAAGGTGTGCGTTTTTCACTCATTATATAAACCTGAATGTTTTTCGAAAATTATTCCTTTCATTTTAAGAAACAATACCATGTGGGTTTGGAATGACTTGAGGGTTAGTAAATTATGACAATTTTTTTGTCCGTGTTTGTGATTAGTTATCTTGTTCATTACGCATTTGTACTCCAAAAATATTTACACATTTTATGGTTCCACTTCCTACTCCTCATGACTTTCTCTCATGTTGCATTTCAGGGCTATTTGCGGAGCTAGACTGTCGACCTGACCTGGGTATCATTAACTATGGTGTCTCCATGACAACGCTAGAGGATGTATTCCTGCGTCTAGAGGCAGAAGCAGAAGTGGATCAGGCTGGTAAGATAACCACCTACCTAAACCACTTCCAACCGTCACACTTCAAAATGAAATGGAGGGGGAAAAAAAAAACGTATCAATGTTACAATGAACCAGCATAGTGAAGTGTTCAAAATGTATAACACCCACTCTATCTGTGTGTTCCTTTACTGGTAGACTACAGTGTGTTTAACCAGGAGAAGGTGGAAGAAGAGGGAGACTCATGCTCTCTGGATGACACGGACCAGAGGCTGCTGACGTTTTCAGACAGCAGGCAGGATGCAGTAACCGGTCATGCCCTCTGGAGGCAGCAGTTTAGCACTGTGGCCTGGCTGCACATGCTCAACCTTCAGAGAGAGAGAAAACCGATTATATACAAGTAAGCAAATGCTAACAAGTACTAGTTGATCATGTTTGCATTTCAGTAACACACGTGCATGGTAATAATATACACTACTGTTCAGAAGTTTGTAAATAAGTTATTTTGCTCTGATCATATGACGCTGGAGAGTGGAGTAATGGCTGCTGAAATTCAGGAAATTCATTGCCATCACAGGAATATATTAATTTTAAAATGTCTTAAAATGGACAACACATAATTGTAATAATATTTTACAATATTTTCATCCGTGGTGAGCATAAGAGATTTGTTTTAAAAACATTAAAATATCTTACTGTGCCCAAACTTTTGCATTGTATTTATATGGAACGTGACCCAGACCATACTCAAAGCCATACTATTACAAGTGATGGGGACTGGGGGAAATAAAGGTTTGCTAATGAATTATCCATATGACTCAGGAGTTATACACAGACATAAGTCACACTATTTCCATTATTTTCCTGTTGATCACTGTGAAGCTGCTTTGAAACTATCTGGTTTGCATTTATTAAGGAGACTTGACACTTTTGTCTTTTCTCTTCTGCTCAGTTTGACGCTGTTCCTGGTTTTCTTGTGTGCAATGCTGATTCTATCTGTGGCCACAGGAAACATTCAGATTCATTCTCCTGAAAGGCTGTTTTCACCTATATACCTGCTGCGCCGCAACGAGGCTCCTCATAAATACACCAGCAGCCTGCTTGTGCAAAACTCCTCCTGTCAGTAACACTTCATACATATAAAGCTTGTTTGAGGATATTTCAAGGCATTGTTTTTGTTCAAAATGATTTGATGTAGATTTGACTTGTTTGTGGTAGATTCTGACCTGACAGGTTTCATCCACAATCTGGAGTCTCAAGACATTAAAGTGGAAATGATGAATAAACCAGACTACATGTCTGCTGCGCCTGTCAGCGCCGCCATCAATGTGACTGGATCCGGGAAGGTGAGTGAGAGAATTTCTTATCGGTACAATTGGTTAATCTCTCTACACTTTTACACTCCTTAGTTTTTCCTAAAATGATTCTTCTATTGAAAAAAATAATTTAAACAGTTCCTGTCTTCTCTCGCTGTTTCTCTTTATGTGAATTCCAGGATTTTAACTACATTTTAGCATTTAACAGTACCACCGTGCACTCCTTGCCCATGGCTGTCAATGTGCTCAGTAACGCCCTCCTCAGGGGCTTTAACGGCACTGGACGCATTAGAACATGGACTAAACCTTTCGACTATGTAAGTGCAGTGCATTAATATGCTGAAGTTATTGTACAGACACTACTATGGTTTCTTGCGAGTGTCTATAGCTGTATTCTGTTTGCATTTTAGCAAATCCCAGATAAGACGTCCTACGCCCTGGTTTACATTGAGGCTGTAATTCTTGGGATGCTGGCTGCTGGGATGCCTGCCTACTTTGCAATGGACCACACACGAGACAGAGAGGTATATTCATATAGTATTGGTTTGGCTTTTTATTTTAAAGTTTGGGGACAGTGTTTTACTTTTATTCAGCAATGATGTATTAGGTTGATCAAGAATGACTTATACATTGTTTCAAATAAATTCAGCGTTTCCATCTCAGGAATACATTATCTGTTTTTTTTTAAAATGCAGTTATTATAAAATATAATACTGTTTCACAATATTACTGATTTTTTTTTTTACCGACTTGCAATCGGGTGCCTTAATTTGAGGGTGCTGTAAAAGCTTAATATTATCAGAATGTCCCTAAAATAATATTTCAGAGTTGTTATACATTGAATTCAACCACTTTGTTCTTACTGTATTTGCATCAGTTGAAGTGTCGCTCGACCTTGAGGATCTCTGGTCTTGTTCCTTCGGCGTACTGGTGTGGTCAGGCAGCGATCGATGTCCCTTTCTATTATCTCATCTTAACCTGTATGACCAGCACCCTGTTTGCCTTTCATTCTACAAACCTGCTTACCTCCCATAACATCATGTCTGTGGTAAGAAAACGCTTCACCTTACAGCGATTTGCTGCCGCTAGACCTTTTGTAACATAGTTGTTGAAGCTTAAAATACAGAGCAGACGACTATATAACTGTCTTTTCTCCATTGTCAGGCTCTGTGTCTGATTGGCTTTTCTCCAGCCATGGTTCTCTTCACATACTGCGTGTCGTTCATGTTTGTCAGAGTCCAGAGCAATAGGGACTTCTTCTCAGTGTTGTCCATGATGGTAAGTAATGCCATCTGAATGAAATCTCAGGCCATTTTGAAATTGTAATTATTAATTAACTGGAAATTAATTGACCAAAAAATTATGGGAATGCCTATAGTAAATTAGTTTTAATTAAATAATTTATTTTAACTATTGTATTTGAAGTATTTAGCTCAAAGTCACGGGAAGTCATTGTTCTAGGGGTGTGTAAACCCTGAAAATTGTTTTTCAAATTCAAACGTGTCTGTATGAGGGTATTAAAGCTCTTTTTTTTTTTTTTTTTTTTTTTTTTTCCCCATAGTTGTGTGTGGTCTCTGCATCCATAGTCCAGCTGGCTCTTGTGAATGAAAATTCTGGTGTCGCTCGTCTACTGCACAATGCACTGTGTTTCTTCAGTCCACTTTACCCTCTTATGGGCTGCCTTAACTGCATTACCATGGTAACACTCACAGGAATTTATCTATTCAGTGTTTGAGAGCATGGATCATATGCAGTCAATCAACTGAAGTGGAATTGAGCCTAATATATGTTGAAATGTCTTGTGCATTCTAGGCCACCTTTCTTCAGTCCCCTCATGATGATGATTTCCTGTGGAAGAACCTCTTCATCTCTGTTGTGGCTGTAAGTTAAATATGATTTTACATTCTCAAAGTCTGTGATACGGCTGTCTTTTTTGCTGAATGTTCGTTGTGGTTTCCATAGCCGTATATCCAGTGTATCCTGCTGCTCTTTACCCTGAGATGTCTGGAGATCAGATATGGAGGGAAGACCATGAAAAATGACCAGCTCTGCAGGTCTGACTTCATAAATACATTTTTACCAAAGCCTCCCATCAGGAGTAATGTTTTCAATAACATCTATAAGAGCTCATGTTTTGTCTGATTCATGATCATTTTTTATACAAATATTGACGTTATTATTTATATCCCATGATGCTGTTCCAGAATATTTACATTTAAACAGGGATTGCTATGAAATCATTTTGCTGGTTTGTTGTACAGTTATACTACCATTCACTGGATTAAATTACATTTTAAAATACAATCAAATATAAAACGACTATTTAAAATACAAATAAATGTAGCTGCCTTGAGCTGGTTTAAAAAAACAAAACAAAAAAAACAACTTAGTCTTACTGACCCCAAACTTTTGAACTCAAGTGTATTTAAGTAGAAAGCATTTGCATGTTAATTGCACATAATGTAAATAAAATATAAGTTTAAACCACTGCATGACTTTTCAATGTTTCTTCCTATACACATTTGAAGGCTGTTTATTAGTCAATAAAGATAGATGTAATATTAAGTGAATAAGTGATTTAATGCAGAAATTATGACCTCATCGAGTTGCATATAAGAACATGTGGTTTAAACCTTTTCAGTACCAAATCTAAGCAGTAGTTACTAACCACATAGTGTGTAATTTAAGTGCAACCTTATGAATTGCTGGTGCAACCCTATCCAAGATCATTAAGAAATGGAGTTTGATCTCTGAACTCTGTTCTAAAGGATTTCCTCCCAAGCAAAGAGCAAAGCTCAGCGGAACCCAGAGGAGAGTGTGAGTGAGGATGAGGACGTTCAGATGGAGAAAGCTCGAGTGAAGGAGGCGTTGACCTGTCAGTGCTGTGAGGAGGTACACCTTACTTTTCTAAGTCTTTTATCACAAATCATGTTTTTGTCTAACAACATTTGAATGTGGAGAAATAAAACTTTTTGTTTTTTTCTCTCTCAGAAGCCAGTGGTGGTGGTGAGTAACCTCAGGAAACAGTACAAAGGCAAGAGGGAGGCCTTCTCGCTCAACAAGAGAAGGAAAGTGGCCACTAAGAACATCTCCTTCTGTGTTCGCAAAGGTATAGATATATATTTTTTTCTTGATTTGTTGTACTGTAATAATGATGTTAGAGAGAGCAAGCAGATGTTAATGAAAAATGACCTTCTCAGGTGAGGTTTTGGGTCTGCTGGGACCAAATGGAGCAGGAAAGAGCACTATAATGCACATGCTGTCTGGAGACACTGAACCCAATGCTGGACAGGTTTGTGCTCAAAATTGACCTGATTTAGTTATTTTGAACATGAGGCTTGTTCTACCTAATTTGATACTGATTTTTAGATTCTGATGGGAGATTATGGCACAGACTTCCAGCCAGTGGAGAACCCCTTGGAGCATGTTGGGTACTGTCCTCAGGTGAACCCTCTGTGGCCTAGAATCACTCTACTGGAGCACCTGGAGATCTATGCTGCCATCAAGGGGCTGCATCAACGAGATATCCCAAACATCATTAAGCGGTACACGGTTGTATTTTTAAATAAATTATTTTTTGCATTTTCATTTTACATTTATGCTACCATTCAAAGGTTTGAGGTTAGGAAAGCTTTTTTAAATGTTTTTGAAACATGTTTTCTCCAAGGCTGATTTTTATTTGAAAAAAGTAAAAAAATAAATATATTTTAAATGTATTAAAATAGTATAATTATTAGTAAATTGCATATTTCTTTAAAACATAATGAATTCATGTAATGGCACTCATTTAATGAATAGAAAGTTCAAATGAACAGGAAATAAAACATTTTTGTAATATTTTAAATATCTTCACTGATAATCACCTTTGATAATTTTGCTGAAGGAAAAAATCGTACAGGCCTCATATTACTCCAGAGATTTTAAAACGCACATAGCAGGGTTTAAATGTTGTATATATTTTGCTCAAACACTTTGCTCCATTATTATTATATTAAAATATAATTTTAATTTTATTTTAGAGTGACTCAAATGAAAGCATTTTTATTGACTGTAATGCTGCAGGTGACTATGATCTAACCATTGCTGCAAATATTCAAGGGAATAAAATTACATTGTCATGGAAGAAACAAAAAAAAAAATGAAAAAAAAAATTATAAATGCACTTTTGTAACCCATTAAGCGTGATTTATGGCTGTAAAATGCTCTCAATTCACCAGCCTTTAGCAGGTCTATTTTGTCACTGCTCATCAATATGACCGTTTGTCTATCACACAAATTATACAGTATGACCTCCATGGCAATTTTTAAATACTGTGTGTGTGGGCTGTCTTTGCAGTGTTGTAAATGCTCTAGAGCTAAAGGATCATCTTTACAAACAGGCAAAAAACTTGTCTGCTGGGCTTAAGAGGAAGGTAAGTAAAATACATGTAATTCAGTATAGAAAATTGAAAACCATACTTTGTCATGTACTGTAGGCTTATTTTTTTTTTTCATGCTAGTTGTGCTTTGCACTGAGCATGCTGGGAAATCCTCAGATAGTTCTGTTGGACGAACCATCTACAGGGATGGATCCCAAATCAAAACAGCGCATGTGGTAATTTACTACATTCAATTTCTGTTCACTGTTTTAGTTTTTGTATTGTGCATACTATGATGCATAGTCATTTTAATAAACGTGTAGATATAAATCCGAGGACTGCAAAAATAAACATCCAGTGGTTCATTCCAATAGGAGGGCAATCCGTGCTGCCTTTAAGAACAAACAGCGAGGGGCTCTTTTGACCACCCACTACATGGAAGAGGCGGAGGCTGTGTGTGACCGTGTGGCCATCATGGTTTCGGGTCAGCTGAGGTGAGAGGCTGGGACAGATAAATGCGTCAGTTAATGATGACAATCATCAAGCTAGTTCCTCGCTTTAGGATAGACATATTGAGAATTTGGAGGAAGCAAGGAAAGCAGAAAAGAAAGCCTGTTATGTTTTATGTCGCCCCCTGCAGGTGTATTGGCTCAATTCAGCACTTGAAGGGGAAGTTTGGCAGAGGCTACAGCCTAGAGATTAATCTCAGGGAGGAGCTCACGGGTCTCCAGCAGGTAGCGCTGTTGCACAAAGAGATACTGAAGATATTTCCCCATGCTGCTCGTCAGGACAGGTGAGGCGTGTCTGCATTGGATTAGAAGTTAAATGGACTCTTGGGGGAAAAAAAGTCCAACCGAATCATAGAAAAGCACTAAACTGAATATGTATGACATAAAAGTAGAATGTAAAAACATCTGGGAGTTAGTACTTTATTATTTTATTTTTTTTAAACATGTCTTTCATCTTTGCAGTTTTGCCACTCTAATGGTGTATAAAATCCCAATGGAAGATGTGAAGTCACTAGCCAAGTCATTTGCTCAGTTGGAAAGTGGTAAGAAATGGACCCCATAATAACCAGAGGTTTTGTCAAGAGTTAAAAATACTATTTTGATCATTCACCTTTGTCTTCACAGCTAAACAGAACTTTCAATTTGAAGAGTACAACTTCTCCCAGTCAACCCTTGAACAAGTATGTCACTATTGGATCTCCTTTAAAAATACTGCAAAAAAAATATTTATTTGAAAAACAAACTAACTTTTTTATTAGGATTTGTGCTTCAAAAATATGCCAGTGTAGTAATTTTTAAACTGTAGGTATAGTTTATGGGCATCACTTGATTCGTCCTGGTTTACTACTTATTAAAACGCTCCCACATGATACTGGTACTTTTCTTTACTTATCTGTCAACACTCCCATTTTTCCTGGGTTTCTCTTGTTTTTTTTTTGTTTTTTTTTAGTCTTATCTCCCGGACCCCTCCTGGTTTGTTATTTCTTCCGGGAAACTCCCATAATTGGCATGGTCCGATTATTCATTCCGAGTTAGGGCCAATATGTTTGTCTAATACACCTTATTCACGGCAGCGCCATCTTTGATTTTTAATGAGAATGAAAGTGAGGCTGTGAGGGATAGTCATGCATCTCTTCAATGGTCTGCACTGTTATTCAATGTGTTTTCGGATTGTTCTGCTCATGAAACACTGGAAAAATATCTTTCCAAGAAATGTCAGTTGACAAACTCCCGACAATGTAAGTTGTGGACAATTGTTAGTAATCTAGGAGCTTTATTCAGCTTTTTACAGCGGATGCCATTGGAAACACGGTAAGTCTATCCCTCACAGGCTACGTTCATACCAGTCATGGCGCTGCTCTGAATAAGGTCTATGTTGCCAGATCTTGTATTAAATGCATTATATTCACACAATCCACACACCATATACAATTTCAATCCGTTTTTCATCTCAACCAGGCAACCTTTAACCTAGTTGCTCAGTTGCGGAAAGCTTAACCCGAAAGCGAGCTGTCTGTATACATGGCCTTACCATATTTCTTTGAAAGCATGTACATGTTTTTCAGGTTTTCATGGAGTTCGCTAAAGAGCAGGAGAAAGAAGAGGAGGAAGTCGGATCGCTTAGCACGACATTTCAATGGCAGAGACTGAGACAGGATGGCCCTATATCCATCAATCACGCTGACAGCATAGTGCACCAGCTATGAGGCAATCCTGTCCTGCCTTCCCTGAAGCGTTGTGCCCTTTTCTCTCCGTCTCTCTCTTTCTATCACTCCGCATGTGCCGTCCTTTGCCTTAAGATGGATGGGACACTCAGGACAATAGTATGGAGACTCCAGTGGCCACTTGCACACATACGTGTGGGCTGTGATACTCGCTTTGGCTCTGGTACTGGCACTTGCTCAGATACGATCTGACACGCAACTCGCGCGTCAGCTGTAGATGCCGAGCTAGACTTGGCAGTTCTTTTTTTTTTTTTTTTTATGAAGATTTTTATTTTTTAAATCGAACTTCTTATACCTTTTTTTCACCCATTGTTGTGCATCGTGCTCACATTCTGTTGTCAAAATACACTACTTCAGTCACTGGGAAATTAGTTGCATGGAGCAGGTTCCACGTTATTGAAGCGGTACCAAAGTCTCACTCACATCGACACCAATACAGTGCGTTTTGGTGTCTGTAGCATGGTATATAAACGTGTGTATGTACAGCTATATAACTCAATTATCTATGTGTACTGTTGTAAGGTAAATTTTCAGACTGGAGAATCTCATGGCAAATTTTCTGGCAGCATTAACACTGAGATTTACCAGCATGTAGTGGGCTGCTCTCGATTCTTGTTACCATTTTTAGGGCGGAGTGGCCCTGCCGGTGCATGAAGCCTCTTCTGTCTCTGCTGCACCCGGGAGATCTCCAAGACTCCTTTCTAAAACACCAGCACATGTTTCAGGCCTTCACACAGAGCTCTCCAAAGAAAAACAGGGCTAAGCACTCACAGCAAGCAAGCGAGTGGGTTGAAATCAAGACGATGTAGAGCTTCTCTCGGTCATCCCTTTTCCATCTCGTCGTCAGGTGGCCTTCCTATAGGAGCAGTTTAAAATCAGTAGCTTGCTCACAATACGTACCATACCATGTAGCACTCCAGATTAGTTGCAAACTGCTGAGTGGTCTTATTTTGTTTGTTCTGTTTTAAATGAAAGCAAATCTGCTTTATGAACTGAGCACTGAATGTACAGTGGTACTTTTTGCTGACTTTTCATGGTGAGCCATGGGATGTGGATTAAGTATCCAGTTTAAGTCGTCACTTTTAAATGATTTGGAAGGCTTTTAGGCTCATTTTCAGGTGGCTGGTTCTTGGTTAAGAGGGTTAATCTTATGCTTTGGAAAATTTTTGATTAAACCAATGATTAAACGATCACCTCTATGTTGTGTAAGTGAAATCCCTAAATTGATTTCCCTGTAGTGCAATGGACCGCATTGGTGAATACTGTACCTTTTACAAATTAATCATATACAACAATGTCTAAACTTTTTTTTTATTATTATTATAATAGGTAATACTTTTAATTAAATAAGGTTCTATGCATTAGTTAATGCAGTAGCTGGTTTGGAATATATTGGAAACAAAACGTGTTTTTTGTTAAATTTTAGGTTTAATTAATGTTTTATCACCAAACATGCATTAACTAATGTCAACTAATAGAAGATTATTGTAAAGTATTACCAATTAAAGTTATTCTTTATTAGCGAGAGTGGGCTGCCATTCTCATTTCTCTCTCTTCGTGTTGGTTGAAGTATTTAAGCTGATAAACCAATGTGTTCTACTCTCAACTGAAAGTGTTCTGGTTTCAGAACTCTGCAAACGTGTTTACACTCAGTGCATCTTTCTGATATTCCTTTGTCCTGTAGATTTGTCCTTATCCAGCTTCTAGCGATGGTGATCCAGAACTGGATGTTGTTGGCATAAAGAACTCTGTCCCAAGTGCTGGTTCTCTTGTTGGAAGAACTTCTGAAAGTTGTTTGCTAGATGTTTCATCATGGTTACCCTTGAACAAATCTGTTGTAGATAGTTAAGTTTTCGGATTATACTCGGTTGGAAATATATAGGTACTTTTAAATTTTCTGGACATTTAACCCTAGTTGAATGTGAATCGGTGTATAAAGTGTTGTGTGGAGCGGTCCGCAAAAATTGTAATCGATGCCAAGTTGGCAAGTGATGTGGACTATATGCATTTTATTTTTTGGCTTCATCTTCCTAAGTTTGATTTACAGCAAATCAAACTCTTGTCTATTTTTAGAGATTCTCAATGCAACTTACGTAGCATTTAAGGTATCTCAAAGTTTTTAAATGAACGATGTCTTTTGAATCAGATCTTTGGGAAATAATGATGGTTGACGCAGTGAATTTTTAGGGGGGAGAGAATTGTAATTTTTGCACAAATATAGCCTGTCATGTCAGTAATGTATACAATTTTCTGTAATGTTTAACACTGACCAGTTTAGTCTCCTGGACTGGGTTGGAATGGGATGATTATATTGAACACTCTCTAACATCTATTTAACCAATACCTTTATTCCCTCCAAAGTGCAATATATGAATACTTGTGCGTGTGAGTAATTAATGCATTATGTAGACGTGTCATTGCAAACTGCAATATTAATGTCGTCTCTCTTGTGATCTCAGATGTCTTGCAGTACAATGTAGCCACAAATCTATAATCTTTTAGAACGCTTCGCACTCTTCGCTAGTGCCCGTTTCCTGCCGTTTGTATGCAAAAATTCTGTTTGACAATAAATTGTATTCATGATGTGAATGTGAATAAGTTGCACATATTTCACTAGTGTATATTATTTGATTTAATTAAGCCTGTTTTTTAGCACTAAGATGGTTAATATATACTCCAATTGTTATTCTTCACCTCTGTTTTGCCTTATTTAAACTTATCTCTATCTATATCCAAAATGCAGTGAGTTAAACCGTCAGAAAAAAAAAAAAAGTTTTCTTACCTGATATCGCCAGTATTCCTCTGTTCACATTCCAGCTTTTGTTCTTCATTGACATATAAACTCAAATTTGCTCAAAATGTAAGAATTCAAGAGGCAGATTAGGCCTACGCCTGAGGTTGAGGAGTTATGAGCCATTTCATACTTTTGGACGCTGTAGCGCCCCCGTCAGGCTGAATGAGGCGTGCCATTTAAAATACATTATTTTAGCAGTTATAGCGCCACCAAGTGGGCAGTTACCCCGCCCTTTTTCATGCGACAACAGAATGAGCTCTGACACAGGCGCGCTGAGTTTGGTGAAAACATCTCGTTCCGTTCACAAGTTATAGCCAATTTAGTAAAAGGGGCTCGCTCCCACTTGGGACGTTTTGGCGGCCCTTAGGGACCGTGAGCCGAAATTTCCACTTTTTTTTGGTAATTATTGACATTCAGACTCCATAGAATCTCGCTGCACTGGTTTGGTTCTGGCCGGGCAAAAAACCTGGGGCTAGTTTGCAAGAGTAGATTTTAACGAAAAACCCAAAATACCCGAAAATTTATCCAGGGCGCATCGTGTCCTGCTTGAGCCAAGGATTCCAACAATGTAAGACACTTGAGTCTACGTCTGACGGTTGAGCAGTTATGAGCCATTTCATACTTTTGGCAGCTGTAGTGCCCCTGTCAGGCCGATCGGCGCGTGCCTTGGTGACATTGTAGCTGGTGTGAGTTCTTCCAGCCCCCAAAGTTTAAAGTCTCTACGACTTACGGTTGGTTCGGCCCGATCAGTTTTATGTGTAGAATGTTGCATCATGGGAAAATTAACAATAACAATAGGGTTTCAGCACTTTGTACTTGAACCACTAAAAAAATGTCAGTAGGCTAAATGGAATTAAACCTCCAAAAACCTGTGGAGTAGTGGTCTGGGTTCAAACATTCCGACACGCAAAGTGAAGCATGTGACTGAAATGAGACTTAATCTTTCGTTGATCACATCTTTCTCTGAAAACAATACGCCTCCAGCATGGAGCTTCATGAGAAATCCGAGAACTTAGCATGTAAAGAATGAATATCACATTTCTTTACTGTATGTGTTGCAAATAATTTCATTTTGTCATTCAAAACTTCCTGTTCAACTGGGTCGTTTGATGTGTGCGATGTCAGCAGGATAAACCAGCCGTACTTGTCTGACAATAGCAAGATGCTTTAAGAGTTTTCGTGAAATGTGAGCAAGACAAAGGATCACCAAGAAAAGCAGAGTAAACTGTAAAAGTGCCACCATTCTTACCACAGGAGTCCGTTATGGACCGGTAACACTTTAAATAAGGTTTCATTTGTCAAAATTAACAACCAGCAAGTGCATTTTTATTAACTAACATTATTAAAGGTTTAAAATGGTGCAAACATTTCAGTCTCATCATCATTTTCAAATCAGTATTTTGAATGATTTCTGAGGGATGATGTGACACTGATAACTATTGTTGATACTGAAAATTCAGCTTCACTGTTGCATGAATAAATTACATTTTAAAATGTATTAAAATAGAAAATGGCTGTATACACAATATTACAGTTTTTTTTTTTATCAAATTAATGCAGCTTTCATTCAAAAAAATTGACTGACCTTATCTGTCTGCTTTATGAAATTTTTTTTGTCTTATCTCAAAATCTTATTAGTGATAAATGGAGCAAGACTGACTAGAACCACAAGTAAACCCTTACCTTTCTTTATTTTTCTTTCACAGCATGGCCAAATCAAATGTACTGTATTGGCAGTGACGTACATTTTGTATTTCACAAGTTTGCTTCAGTTGTTGTGGTGTTGATTCACAAGTTGTTTCTAGATGAGTGATCAGATATTTTAAATAATTGGAAAAAAAGAGAAATGTATTACAAAACCCCAATAATATTAAAAAAAACAATAATCCACAAATACTGAGGGAGGGGAACCCACTTTTTTATCTCTCTTCTATCGAGGGTTTTCACATACTGTAACTGATTTTTGTATTTTTCAACAGTATTTTACTGTTATATGTACAGTATAATACTCTTAAATTTGCCAACAGTATAATACTGTAAGTAGCCAAGGATTATGGGAAAATGTGTTTACTACTGTAATTATTTTCTACTGTAAATCATTTAAAAGAATCTGTAATAGGAAATCAATTCTAATACTGTAAATAAAAATACAGTAGTTGAATGAATTCAATTTACAGTATTATTCCTGTAAATTAAAATATGGTACTTGTACTGTAAATTAAAAATATAGTACTTGTACTGCAATATTAATACCGTATACAATTGTATTACTGTAAATGAAATTACAGTGCTGATGCTGTAAACACTTTTACAGTAACTTATCCAACTGCCAGTAAGTTACTGTAAAATATACAGCAACCTTTTTAGTGTACCTCTAGGCGAATTCAGGGCAGCAATAGAGATTAGATTTTTCATAATTTGTTCACAAGTTATGACCTCATTAGTTATTCTAAATCTAAGTTAACTCTCCATCATTCTAGTATAACCACTCCACCAGGCTTTCCGTGTCCTGTGTGAAACTGCCTTTATGTCAAAGTGGTACTGATGGCCCAATTTAGAAGTGGCACCTGGAAATGATCCTGTTTCTCCCAGAAATCTCCTAATTTGAGCTAAATTGTGGTGTAATATTCAGTACATGCATTTATTATATTCTATAATATGCAACAGAATTTGAATTTGCTGTTAGTGGTTGCATGCTAAGTTGTTTTATTTTTATTTTGCAGAATAACAAAAAACAGAAATCATGCTTGTGCATGTTTTTAATTTTAGTCTAATTTGAACAATAAACTAACTCCTCACTCTCTTTCTCAAAATCATGTTAAAATGTAAGTGTGAAGTAGGAGTGGCACGATCTTGTTTTGCCACAGACCTACAGTATGTGCAACTTGGGCTATAGGGCAAGTGAAAAAAAATAATTTAAGCTTTCTATTTCTATTTAACATTCTTAATGCAAAGCACATCAATAGTAATTGTGCTTAGTTTTTTTGTTTTTGCCTGAATGCAGTTCTTAATTAGGATTCATTTGAACATTCATATAAAGACATATAGTCTTTCTAAGGTAAAGGTATACATCAATACAAGGAAGTAAATGCTTTAAATGACAGACACATGTCCAACTACATACCTTTCATTAATGAAAAAAAAGTACTTAGATTCCCGTCACAGTCCTCCCACATTTATAAATATATATGATTGAGATGTGCAGTTTTCAGCATCATTGTCTTCTGGTTGGTCTGGCGAAGAGAGAGAGATTTACTCTGACGCAGCATTCCATCATTAGGTGAAATTACTTCTTCATTCATCACTTTCAACTGCTTTTGTTTTACATATCAATTGTTTTGTGATTCTAGCTCATTATGTTTACCCATTAACATTTTAGTCACTTGTTCTGGAATTGAGAAATACAGTAGTTGCAGTTTTTATAAATGCACACCAAGCATTTTTTAAAAGCATCTTCTAAACGGCAAATTAACAGTTTAGAATGTAATAGAAAAATATTTCTTGGTTCTTTGAGTGCAATATAGCACGGCAAAACAAAACGGCTATGGCTCTAGTGGCTATAGTTTAATGGAAATAGCAAGCATTTATGGAAAATGTATATGTGAAAAGTTAACCACTTGTTTAAATACTGTTGCTGCTAAAGTTGAAATTTTCCTCATAACTAATTTCACCGTTCTGTGTTACTTTATCTATTATTATTAGTTATTATTATAATTGCTAATTGGTCTTAAAACTTTTTGTGAATAACAAGTCAGTTCCCTGCCACATACCTCTAGGCGAACTAGGACTTCAGGGCAGCAATAGAGATTAGATTTTTCATAATTTGTTCACAAGATATGAATTCATTAGTTATTCTAAATCTAAATGAACTTTCCATCATTCTAGTATAACCACTCCACCAGGCTTTCCGTGTCCTGTGTGAAACTGCCTTTATGTCAAAGTGGATGATCCTGTTTCTCCCAGAAATCTCCTAATTAGAGCTAAATTGTGGTTTAATATTCGGTACATGCATTTATTATATAGGGTATAATATGCAACAGAATTTGAATTTGCTGTTACTAGTGGTTGCGTGCTAAGTTGTTTTATTTTTATTTAGCACTATAAAAAAAATCAGAAAACATGCTTGTGCATGTTTTTAATTTTAGTCTAATTTGAACAATAAACTAAATCCTCACTCTCTTTCTCAAAATCGTGTTAATATGTAAATGTGAAGTAGGAGTGGCACGATCTTGTTTTGCCAAGAGTGTACGCACGGACCTACAGGTACAGTATGTGCAACTTTTTTTTAATTGACACACAAGGGCAGGGCTAGGCTATGGGGCAAGTGAAAAAAAAATCTATTTTAACATTCTTAATGCAAAGCACATCAATAGTAATTGTGCATAGTTTTTTGTGTTTTCGCCTGAATGCAGTTCTTAATTAGGATTCATTATTTGAACATTCATATAAAGATATACACAGTCTTTCTAAAGTAAAAGTATACATCAATACAAGGAAGTAAACACTTTAAATGAGAGACACATGACCAACTACCTTTCATTAATGAAAAACTGGTTTAAGGTTATTAAAAAAAAAAAAAAGATTCCCGTCACAGTCCTCCCACATTTATAAATATATATGATTGAGATGTGCAGTTTTCAGCATCATTGTCTTTTGGTTGATCTGGCGAACAGAGAATCGCCCTGATTTACTCTGACGCAGCATTTCATCATTAGGTGAAATTACTTCTTCATTCATCACTTTCAACTGCTTCTGTTTTACATATCAATTATTTTGTGATTCTAGCTCATGTCTACCCATTAACATTTTAGTCACTTGTTCTGGAATTGAGAAATACAGTAGTTGCAGTTTTTATAAATGTACACAAAGCATTTTTTAAAAAGCATCTTCTAAACAGCAAATTAACAGCTTAGAATGTAATTTAAAAATATTTATTAATAGTTCTTTGAGTGCAATATACAGTAGCACGGCAAAGCAAAACGGCTATGGCTCCAGTGGCTATAGTTTAATGGAAATAGCAAGCATTTATGGAAAATGTATATGTGAAAAGTTAACCACTTATTTAAATACTGTTGCTGCTAAAGTTGAAATTTTCCTCATAACTAATCTCACCGTTCTGAGTTACTTTATCTGTTATAATTATTGTACACAGGCCAGAGTAACCAGAATTACACACTCACACACACACACACACACACACACACACATATATATATATATATATATTCAGATTTATAACTATATATTCGGGACTTACATTTATATATTCAGAGTTATAACTATATATTCGGGATTAACATTTATATATTCAGATTTACATTTATATATTCAAAGTTATAACTATTCAGGATTACATTTATATATTCAGAGTTATAACTATATATTCAGGATTTACATTTATATATTCAGATTTACATTTATATATTCGTCGGTGTATGAATGAGTGTGTGAATGGGTGAATGTGAGGCAATATGTAAAGCGCTTTGGTGGCCATTAGGTCTATGAAAGCGCTATATAAATGCAGTCCATTTACCATTTTTACCATATTCAAAGTTATAACTATATATTCAGGATTACATTTATATATTCAGAGTTATAACTATATATTTGGGATTACATTTAATTATTTCCTGTTTGGGCCCCCATAATATGCATATGTGCTGTGTGTATATATATATATATATATATATATATATATATATATATATATATTGTTATAAAATGCAAAGACATTTACACATTTTCAATTGTGTTAAGTGTCCAAGTGTGAGATCACTATATAGTGTATAAGTCAGAGTGTGTGCGTGTGTGAATAAACTTTGTTCATTTTACAGATCACTTTGACATCTTCGGGAGCAATCTGCCACAATGAGATTTCTAATCTCATTGTGTGTGTTACTTCTCCTATTGATTAATGGTAAGAGTTTTATAACAATGCACTTTGCCATGAATTATCCTTCATTTTTGCTCTTTTAATCCTTTACTTGTAAGGAAAGTAAACGTGTGTTTCCAACATTTGAACACAATTTACTGCATTTTTAGATTTTTTCACATTTGCACTGCAAACAAAAATGTGTATGTCAAACTTAGTAGGCTGCACACTTCAAGAAAATTATAAAATAGCATTAGGCAAGGCAAGGCAAGTTTATTTATAGCACATTTCATACACAGTGGCAATTCAAAGTGCTTTACATGGAAGAAATTAAAATAATCAAAAGAAGTCAGAATAATTAAAACAGTTTAGAATAAAAAAAATCATAATAATAAAAATAAAATACAGTGTCGAAAATAAAATGTATAGTACAGTCGGACGAACAGTGGCACAGTGCTCATTCAGTAAATGCAATCAATATAAATAAAAACAGTTAAGAGTAAAAATAAAATAAAGTAATACCCCTATCTGAGATGGAAGAGATTGAGCTGGTTTACGGTGCTACTGGGCCTCCAGCCCAGCCCAGGGACTTCTTATATTCTGAGCAGTAACTTACTTCTTCACTCGCCTCATCGGAGTGAAGACTCTCCCGCTCTCCATCAAAATCTCTTCCAGTATACCCCTATCTGAGATGGAAGAGATTGAGCTGGTTTACGGTGCTACTGGGCCTCCAGCCCAGCCCAGCCCAGGGACTTCTTATATTCTGAGCAGTAACTTACTTATTCACTCGCCTCTTCGGAGTGAAGACTCTCCTGCTCTCCATCAAAATCTCTTCCAGTATACCCCTATATGAGATGGAAGAGATTGAGTTGGTTTACGGTGCAACTGGACCTCTAGCCCAGGGACGTAGAGCGTCGTACGTACTCTGTTGGGGTGGTGCTACACCAGTAATGCCCAGCGGGGCCCCCACAGAGCACTTTTCTCCCCTTAACGACGCTCTCAGCGACTTCTTATACTCTCAGCAGTATAAGTAACTTACTTCTTCACTCGCCTCATCGGAGTAAAGACTCTCCCGCTCTCCATCAAAATCTCTTCCAGTATACCCCTATATGAGATGGAAGAGATTGAGCTGGTTTACGGTGCAACTGGACCTCCAGCCCAGGGACGTACTCTGCTGGGGTGGTGCTACACCAGTAATGCCCAGCGGGGCCCCCACAGAGCACGTTTCTGCTGCCATTACCCTTAATGATGCTCTCAGCGACTTCTTATACTCGCAGCAGTATAAGTAATTTACTTCTTCACTCGCCTAATCGGAGTGAAGACTCTCCCGCTCTCCATCAAAATCTCTTCCAGTCAGAGCAGTATTAAAGCAGTTAAAGCAGTAAAGTAAAAACAGTCAGACGTACAGTGGCACAGTGCTCATTCAGTAAATGCACAGCTAAACAGATGTGTTTTGAGTCTTGATTTGAATGTGACTACTGTAGGAGCACACCTGATCTCTTCTGGAAGCTGGTTCCAGCTGCGGCTGGCATAATAGCTAAAAGCAGACTCTCCATGCTTAGAGTGAACCCTCGGTATTTCTAGCTGATGTGATCCTAATGATCTGAGTGATCTGTTGGGTTTATATTCAGTGAGCATATCTGCAATATATTGAGGTCCTGACCCATTGAATGATTTATATAATACCAGTAATAATACTTTAAAATCAATCCGAAATTTAACTGGGAGCCAGTGTAAAGACCTGAGGACTGGTGTGATGTGTTCATATTTTCTGGTCCTGCTCAGAATCCTGGCAGCAGCGTTCTGTATGAGCTGCAACTGTCTTATGGTCTTTTTAGGAAGGCCATGTGAGGAGGCCATTACAGTAATCCACCCTGCTGGTGATGAAAGCATGCACAAGTTTCTCTAAGTCTTGACTGGAAACAAAGCATCATCTTTGACATGACTACTGAAACTAAGGTCTGACTCTAGAGACACGTCAAGATTCCTGACTTGATTTTGAGTTGTTAGACCCCTAGTGTCGAGGTATGCATTCACCTTGAGAACTTCATCTTTGTTTCCAAACACAATGACTTCAGTTTTGTCTTTGTTTAACTGAAGAAAGTTTTGGCACATCCAACTATTTACTTCATCAATGTATTGGCACAGGGAGTCAATGGGGCTGTAGTCGTTAGGCGATAGGGCTAAGTAGAGCTGTGTGTCGTCTGCGTAGCTGTGGTAAGCTATTTGGTTCTTTCTCATTATTTGGCTCATTGGGAGCATATACGGGTTGAATAGGAGTGGCGCAAGAATCGAGCCCTGAGGGACTCCGCAAGTCATGGATGTCCACTCAGACTTATGGTCCCCTACACTCACAAAATAGCCTCTCCCTTCTAAGTATGACCTGAACCATTTTAGGATTATCACAGAAAGCCCCACCCAGTTTTCCAGCCTGTCAAGAAGTATGTTATGATCAACAGTGTCTTGTGTCTTGTGCATTAGTCTTGTGGCCCCACAATATATCTTTATCCAGAAAGAATCAACGCTGACATGTCACTCATCTAAACCACTGACCATCAGGGGGCGCTCGTAAGCATGAAATTTGAATACATAAAAAGAATCGAAACCGCACTCCCCTTTTTATGTTATTCGGCGGTTGTGTCCAATAAAGGAACAGAAATGGGACTGATGTACTCAAGTATAAACTTTATTAAACACAAGAGAGAATAATACATTGATTGGCAATCGAAAACAGCAAATGTTCCCGTAGGTAGCAGTGGACAATTTACAATAAATAAATCACAGTGAATAAAAGTTTCGTAATACATAAATATAAAGAATAAATAAATACTGCTCACACGCTCACATGCACTCCAACACTGCAAAAGACACTTCAAACTAGTGGACACTGCAGAAAGAACACTGTCCCCACAGGAAATATTGCACACTGCCCAGAGGAAGATTATGATAAATACAAATATTGCCAAACAAACAGATAAAACAAGACATTCAACTTAGCAGGATATCATAGCCATCTTCATGTGACGATCACAATGCTCTTGTAATCACAAGCATAAATTATTTAATGCTATATTGGTAGACTCGTGCCAATTTCAAGAATTTAAGACCAGATTACATTGAAAACTACAACAACAACAACAACATCTTTTTCTCTCTACAGAACAGAGCACCACAGCTGTGTTTTATCCATTTGGAGCTGGTGACACCGAGAATGGTCGCTCTGATGATGGGAGTTCATCTGTGATCTACCTTCTGCAACAGTTCATATTTTTTGGAGAAACATATAGCCGAATATATGTAAGTCAGTGTAATATGCCGGCTTTTTTTCATTTTGTGATTATGGTCTCAATATGGAGGTCACCTGTGAGGAAATAACCATTCATTGTATTTTTTTCTTTCTGTTCCTATTCTGAATGCTCAATTTTATTTATTTATTTAATTGTATGTATTATCACTTTTGGTAACACTTTAGATTTGGTAACACTGATCCAAATAATTAGTGGTTCCTTTAGAAAGATGTAGTAACACTTGAGTCATTACTATCCAAATGCTTACAATGACTTCAGTCGACATTTATCAAGCTTTTCACTTGGTAACACTGATCCACATTATGAGTAGTTCCTTTAGAAAGATGTAGTAACACTTGATTAATTGCTAATGGTTTACTATAACCTTATATTGTTATGCATTATTAATTATGAACCTGTATATCGTAGTTCTTAGTATTCCTCACTGAGGTAGTTACTGATTAGCTAATGGTGAACTACCACATTCAACTGAGCGCTATTACTCACTAATTTGTTAATCAGAGTTTCTTGTTAGTTAATAGTAGTTACTAGAATGTTAATAGTGTGTTACTTATTTGTTCCTGTGTTGTTATTTATTAATGAAGGAACAATATTCTAAAGTGTTACCAGAAAGAGTGTATGATAAGAAATCTTTATCTCTTTCAGGTCAACAACAATGGAGACCTGACTTTTGATGGGCCGTTTAGCAGCTGGAGTCCATACCAGTTTCCAAGTTATGGTGCAAGAGACATCATCGCTCCATTCTGGACAGATATTGATAATCGTGGCAATGGTGTAATTTCGTATCGTCAGTACACCTCTGGCAGTGTCCTTACAGAGGCCACACAGGACATTAACCAATACTTCCCTGACCTGAGCTTTTCTGCTACGTGGGTCTTTGTTGCAACATGGGACAGAGTTGCATATTACCCTCAATCAGGAACAGTAAGAAACCAGTTTTATAAATTCTTTCTGTTCTTGTTCAGTGACAAATGTAATAAAATGATTGAACATCATTAAGCAAAGTTGTTACACATTACTGGGTATATTTTTTGTGACATTCAGAAAACTTTTGCTGGTCAGCACTTTTATTTTTTATTGTTGTCTTTTTTTCAGGAAACATCTTTTCAAGTGGTTTTGATTTCAGATGGCCATTTCTCATTTGTTTTAATTAATTATGGAACAATTGCACCAACTCAACAAAATGTACAGGTGTGCACAACATGGATATATATATATATATATATATATATATATATATATATATAGGAGACTATATAAATAAGATGCTGAAAGCCTTTTCCTATTTTCACAGGCTGGTTATGACACCATCAACTCCAGATACCATTTCTCATTTCCTGGATCATTCTCCAGTACCATCACAAGCTTAACATACAGCAGTAATGTCAATGTGTCAGGCAGATGGGCCTTCAGAACAGATCATGGATCACGGGGTTGTCGATTTAATGGTAATTTTTTTTTATTTTTTTATTTCTCCCATTGATGTGATCCTAGACTGAATAAATTATTTGGCATTCAGTTGCCAATTTAACCAGTATTGTAGATTATTTTTAGATAAAAGCCATGTAAACCTATTATGCTGTAGGTATTCCAGTGCAACTTGGGGACTCTTTCTGGAGTGATGGCACCTGTCAGCAGAGATGCACCTGTACCAGCAGCGGCCTCCAGTGTAGCCATGAGCCCTGCAGTTATTCCCAAGCCTGCCGTCCAGCTGCCTTCCAATACTCTTGCCAGAACATTCAACGAAAAACCTGTACCATCTCCGGTGACCCTCACTACTACACCTTTGATTATCAAGTTTTTCACTTCCAAGGGACCTGCACTTATGTTCTGTCTGAGGTTAGTCTTTCTATATATGGCTTTCTGTTTATAGTATAAAAGGTATGAAACAACTCATTAATCCTTGAATTATTTAGGCTTGTGGCAACGGCTTGCCATACTATCGCATTGAGGGCAAAAATGAGCATCGGGGCAGCACACATGTGTCATGGACACGGATGGTCAGAGTGTTTGTCTATGACGAAGTAATTGAACTGGTAAAAGATCACTATAATGACGCAAAGGTTAGTATGACAATTCTGCTTTAATTCTCATTTGAATGCAGCCTTCTGTACAAATTCCTAATTTTCCTTTTTTTAACATTGTCCAGGTTAATGGAAGCTTTGCAGCAACACCCTTTGCCCTCCGCAATGGCTCCATTCAGGTCTATCGGTCAGGTTTTTCTTTGGCCATTAGCACAGACTTTGGTCTGGTTGTTACATATGATGCATACAGCTACGTCAGCATCTCTGTACCTTATGACTACCTTAACGCCACCTGCGGTCTGTGTGGAAACTTTAATCTGCGCCCTGAAGATGACTTCCGTTCACCCAGTGGGGAGATCTTGAGCTCAGATGTGGACTTTGCCAACAGTTGGAAAGTTCAAAGTGACACAGATCCTGAATGCCATAATGTCAGGTGCACGGGTCTGGCTTGTGCTGTTTGTACCACTGATGAAATTAGTCTTTACAGCGACACCAACCACTGTGGAATCTTAGGAGATGTTGCCGGCCCGTTCGCCTCTTGCCACCCTGTGCATGTGCCACAGACCTTTATAGAGAACTGTGTCTATGATGTCTGCTTGGGAGGAGGGTACCAGCCCATTCTGTGCCAGGCTCTCAATGTGTATGCTACTCAGTGTCAACAGCAGGGTGTACACCTTGGGCAGTGGAGACAGCAGGGCTTTTGTGGTAGGCATCTTGTTGAGATGAATGATTTGTCTAACTAAAAGATTACAGGGACTGATTAGTATTCTTTATTTTCTTCTGCCATTCCCAGAGATTCAATGCCCTCAACACAGTCATTTTGAGCCTCAAGGAACAGGCTGCCCTGCAACGTGCAATAATCCATCCGCCCCAATGAACTGTCCCTTGCCCAATCAGGAGAGCTGTATATGTGATCCTGGATACATTCTCAGTGCTGGAGAGTGTGTGCCTGAAGCAAACTGTGGCTGCACCTTCGAGGGCTTCTATTACACTGAAGGACAGTCAGTTGTGTTGGACGGCGACTGTGGGAGACGGTGTGTATGCAGCAGCAGGTCAATGATCTGTCATCGTCAACAGTGTGGTCCAGCAGAGATGTGTGGAGTCCATGATGGTGTGAGAGGCTGCAGACCCATCGGTTATGCTACGTGTTCAGTTGAAAACCTAGGGTCATATCATACCTTTGATGGACAAAGTTTCAGATACCACGGAGCTTGCGGATTGACCCTTGTTAGAGTGATGGGGCCATCCCCTCTACCACACTTTGTATTGACAGTGGAGAAAGTACCCAGGGGCCTTCATGACTTTGCCAGGTTCCTGAAGTTTGAGGCAGGAGGAATCCAGGTTGCCATTGAAATGGGAGAGGGCAGCAATGTAAAGGTTAGGCAAAAATATCAAGTCACTAAACGTTTATTTAGTAAAAGAGCATAACTGCATTAGTTTTCAAATTCATATGCTAAATGGAAAAGTTGATCTGTGTATCATTCTCTTCAGGTGGATGGACAGATGGTTGGTCTGCCTGTCACTGTTGGCTCTGGTCAAATCCGCATCTATCACAGTAGTGTGAGGGGTTTTGTTTTGGAAACAAACTTTGGGGTGACCGTGAGAGCCGACTGGCCACACATTGTCCGAGTCACAGCACCAAGCACATACAACGGTACACTTGGGGGTCTGTGTGGGAACTTGAATGGAGACATTGCTGATGAGTTTTACACTCCAGACGCTGTCCTTTTGAATGACACGCAGTTGTTTGCGGACAGTTGGCGTGATGGATCCCTATCAGCCCACTGTGAGGACCCACCTGACATCTGGGAACCAGGACATTATCAGAACAGTAGCCAGTTCAATGAACAATGTGGTATCATGTCTATGGACGATGGACCATTTGCTGAGTGCAGCAGAACACTAGATCCTCAGCAGCGGATAGCAGATTGCATTAAATTGCTGGAGCAGACTCAAGGTTCCAGAATGGCCCTATGTGAGGCTCTGCGAGGTTACACGCTGCTTTGCCAACAGAATGGCATTGCAGTTGAAGAGTGGAGAAGTTTCACCCACTGCGGTAAGCATCTGCTCACCTTAAACTCCCATTAAGCTCCAATATGCTAAAGAATTGTGTCATAGTTTTCATGCTTTTGCAATTTCAGAATCCTCCTGTCCGGCAAATACCCATTATGAAGTGTGTGGCACGTCCTGTCCTGCTTCCTGCCCCAGCCTCTCATTTCCATTTCAGTGTGCCTTGCAGTGTCAGGAAGGATGCCAGTGTAATGATGGAAATGTGTTAAATGGAGATCACTGTGTGCCCCCCACGGGTTGTGGTTGCCACTACTCTGGGCGTTATCGGCAGGCTGGAGAGAGTTTCTGGCATGGTGAAGAGTGTCAGTTATTGTGTGTTTGTGATGGAATCACTGGAAATGTTCATTGCACACCATCGTCTTGCAGCGAAGAAGAGGTCTGCCATGTGTTGGATGGCGAGTATGGCTGCCATCCTCATCCACGTGCTCGTTGCTCTGCTTCGGGTGACCCCCACTACATGTCATTTGATGGATCCGTCTTTGACTTCCAGGGCACATGCCGCTATGTGCTAGCAACAGTATGTAATGACACTATTGGGCTTCCGCATTTCCAGGTGGATGCAAGGAACGAGGCGTGGCATGGACTCCGGGTGGCAATTACTGTTGAGGTTTTTGTCAACGTGTCTGGGCATCTTGTGCACATGTCACAGGACATGAACGGTCATTCTACCGTTGAGGTAATCAAGCATCACTCACTGTAATTTTCCTTTATTTATTTGTGATGGATAAAAATATAATTGCCATGATCAACAACAGAGATTTTCTTAAACCACAAAAGACTTTGTATTACTCTCTAGAACACACCCAGAAGTGCGCTTCTATTCTAGTCTGAATATATTTAGTGTTTAGTTATAAGCAATATTGCCTGCTTGGCTTTTAATAAGCTACTGGTTTTATTCTCTTTTCAAACAGGTTGATGGAGAGACCAGAAACCTTCCCATACTGCTTGACTCTGGTCGGGTGTCAGTCTATTCCAGCGCACAGTACACATTTGTATCAACTGACTTTGGTTTCAGTGTGAGTTATGGCTCCTGGGCAGTGAACATCATTGTACCAGCAGAGTACAGCGGGGTTACGTGTGGCCTCTGTGGCAACTTTAACGGCCAGATGAACGATGACTTCATGATGCCTTCTGGGGATCTGGTACGCTCAGCAGACCAGTTTGGGGCAAGTTGGAAGGTTGAGGATGAGCTGCCATGCAATGATGGGTGTGGAAACAATTGCCCTTTGTGTCAGGATGAGACAACTTCCCGTTCCCTGTGCGACATCATCAGGTCCAGTGAGGGCCCATTTAGCTTCTGCCATGTGTATGTAGATCCTGAAGCCTACTTTAATGACTGTGTGTTTGATGTGTGCCTTTCTGGAAACCGGAATGATGTCCTATGTCGCTCGATCCAAACCTATGCGAGTGCCTGTCAATCTAACAATGGTGTTATCTACCCCTGGAGAGAGAGTACATCCTGTGGTGAGTGATATCATTTTCGGTTATTTCCTTTAGTGTGTCATTAGTTTCTATTGTGAACAAATGGTAAACATTTAGATGACATGCTTGATGTCTAATTATTTTGTTTGTTACATTACCAGCCATGACCTGCTCAGAGAACAGCCACTATGAGTTGTGTGGCACAGACTGTGGTCACACTTGCGCCAGCAGCATTGATGCTAGTTGTGAGCACACATGTTCAGAGGGATGCTTCTGTGATGATGGATTGGTGAGGAGTGGAGGACGCTGTGTACCGGTGGAGCAATGTGGCTGCGTTTATGATGGATTCTACTTTAATGTGAGGATTGAAACTCTTTTTTGAGAAAGAGACATACAACTCCTCAAACATATTCATGTCCTCTGTTCTGGAAATGTAACGCTCAACCTTTTGTGGTATAATTTCATAGGTTGGCGAGCAGTTCTGGGATCTAGAATGTTCTCACCTCTGTGAGTGTTTTGCTCCAAATGATATGCGCTGCTCTGCTTCATCTTGCCAACCGACTATGGAGTGTACAGTCAGAGGTGGACGTCGGGGCTGCTATGGTCAGTGCACATCTTTGATATCGCTTATTTTAACTTTTGTTAATTACATCAGCATTTGCCTTTGGGTAGATGATCACCATCTTTTAATGGAAACTCCTCTTTACAGAAGAGAGCACCACACATATGACCACCACCAGATCAAGCCTTCCCTCAGGTATTTTTGTTACAATTTAGAAAAAGAAAAAACACAAATATTTAATAATATTCTGTTTTTGAGCGCACAGGATGAGCTTTCGCTCGTTTTCATGCGCTCTGTCTTGTCGTGAGCATGCGGATTCGAGTTCGATCGGGCCGCTCTGTTTGCGTGTGTTATGTCATGTCCTGTAGCACGCGGTTCGTGTTTACATCGGCCGCATGCTTTCATGTCATGTTTTTGTCTTGTGCTGAGTAGCACACAGCTTGTGTTTTACACTAAAACACAGTTTTTGTTGTCTGTTTTGTTTGATTTTATTATCATTAAAAAGCCCATCAACTCTGCACTGAGTCCTCGCTACTTTCATCACACCCATACCTGACAAATATGTAATATGGCAAAGATAATATTGTTTTTTTTTCTCTGCACAGAAGAAAGCACCACACTCATGACCACATCCAGATCTTCCACATACCTTCCCTCAGGTATTTTCATACTTTTCTAATATTTAGTCTCAGAGGTGGCCTTGGTTTAGAAGAAGATCTGAAGATCTTGGTGTATTGGAGATCTTTTTCAAAACCATTTTCAATGGAGATAATTAATAGAAAAAGTACTTTGAGAACTAAGGCTGCTGAAAAAGTGGCTGATCACTATTGTGCACTAAAGGCATTGCTTTGTCTTCCTTTTACAGAAGAGAGCACCACAAACATGACGACCACCGGATCAAGTCTTCCCTCAGGTATTTTTGTTACAATTTAGAAAACAAAAATACAAATATTTAATAATATTCTGTTTTGAGCGCACAGGATGAGCTTTCGTTCGTTTTCATGCGCTCTGTCTTGTCGTGAGCATGCGGTTTCGAGTTCGATCGGGCCCATGAACTCCAAGCCCATGAACTCTGCACTGAGTCCTCGCTACTTTCATCACACCCATACCTGACAAATATGTAATATGGCAAAGATAATTATTTTTTCTCTGTACAGAAGAAAGCACCACACTCATGCCCACCACCAGATCAAGTCTTCCCTCAGGTATTTTTGTAACAATTTAGAAAAAAATGCACAAATATTAAAATATGTTATGTGATATCAGTGATGATATTTGAGGGTTTTTTTTTACTCATACATTCTCACAGGTCTATTTGATCCATTTGGAGCTTGATTTTTGATTAAAAAAAATCTTTATAAATCGTTCAAGACAGGTACACCATGAGCTTTTGAGGGTTTTTTTTCAATCAGTGGTAGAGTGAATGGTACTTATCAAGCCATAAGTTGCTGGAATGTTCTATTTAGTGTTAATTCCAGATAAAGAACTACACTGCCCATAATACTTAAAAGAAAAAATCCACAAATCAAAAGATCAAAGCAAACAATCAAGGTGAAAGAGATGTGCAGTGACTGCTCAGCCCATGCAGCATTGTGAAATCGAGTGCTTGCTTTTTCCAACTTTTTATATATTTGTGTATATATTATTAATTTTAATCTATTTAAAATTCATTGTTTTTATACTTATAACTGCTGATGTTACTGAAATAGTTATATAATTGTCATTTTCAATGCTTTATGGGACTATAGTAAATTTCATCATAAGATGTACTGTATAGTGCACATTCTTGTACTCTTGTCGTTCCCATATTTTCACATACCTTTTTCAGTCAAAGTTTGTAATGTTGTGATTTGTCTCCGAGGAGTTTGACTTTGTTCAGAACTCTTTATTGAAGAACTCTTTCAAATTCTTGTGGATAAATTAAATTAAAAAAATATTTTGGGGAGAAAGGGTGCAAATGATAATCATTGTTGTGCTCTATAGAGATGTCAGAGTTGGCATGTAATGTGGTAAAAAATCTTTTTCTCTCTACAGAACAGAGCAGCACATACATAACCACCAACAGCTCAAGCATTCCCCCAGGTATTTTTGAAAGAACTTGTAGAAAAAAGACAGTTAATGCAAAGGTGAAATCATTTAAACTGATATCCCCCATAAATTCCCACAGCTGTGTTTTATCCATTTGGAACTGGTGACACCGAGAATGATCGCTCTGATGATGGGAGTTCATCTGTGATCTACCTTCTGCAACAGTTCATATTTTTTGGACAAACATATAGCCGAATATATGTAAGTCAGTGTAATATGCCAGCTTTTTTTCACTTGTGATTATGGTCTCAATATGGAGGTCACCTGTGAGGAAATAACCATTCATTGCATTTTTTTCTTTCTGTTACTAATGACTTCTGAACACTCAATTTTATTTATTTATTTAATTTTATTTATTATCACTTTTGGTAACACTTTAGATTTGGTAACACTGATCCAAATAATTAGTGGTTCCTTTAGAAAGATGTAGTAACACTTGAGTCATTACTATCCAAATGCTTACAATGACTTCAGTCGATATTAGGTAGTTATCAAGCTTTTCACTTGGTAACACTGATCCACATTGTGAGTAGTTCCTTTAGAAAGATGTAGTAACACTTGAATAATTGCTAATGGTTTACCATAACCTTATAGTATTATGCATTATTAATATTAATTATGAACCTGTATATAGTTGTTCTTAGCATTCCTCAGTGAGGTAGTTACTGATTAGCTAATGGTGAACTACCACATGCCTCAACTGAGCGCTATTACTTACTAATTTGTTAATCAGAGTTTCTTGTTAGTTAATAGTAGTTACTAGAATGTTAATAGTGTGTTACTTATTTGTTCCTGTGTTGTTATTTATTAATGAAGGAACAATATTCTAAAGTGTTACCAGAAAGGGTGTATGATAAGAAATCTTTATCTCTTTCAGGTCAACAACAATGGACACCTGACTTTTGATGGGCCGTTTAGCAGCTGGACTCCATACCAGTTTCCAAGTTATGGTGCAAGAGACATCATCGCTCCATTCTGGACAGATATTGATAATCGTGGCAATGGTGTAATTTCGTATCGTCAGTACACCTCTGGCAGTGTCCTTACAGAGGCCACACAGGACATTAACCAATACTTCCCTGACCTGAGCTTTTCTGCTACTTGGGTCTTTGTTGCAACATGGGACAGAGTTGCATATTTCCCCCTATCAGGAACAGTAAGAAACCAATTTTATAAATTCTTTCTGTTCTTGTGAAATGACAAATGTAATAAAATGATTGAACATCATGAAGCAAACATAACTGGGTATATTTTTTGTGACATTCAGAAAACTTTTGTTGGTCAGCACTTTATTTTTATTGTTGTCTTTTTTCAGGAAACATCTTTTCAAGTGGTTTTGATTTCAGATGGCCATTTCTCATTTGTTTTAATTAATTTTGGAACAATTGCACCAGCTCAACGATATGTACAGGTGTGCACAACATGGGAAATAAAAAGGATAGATCTAGGAGACTATATAAATATGATGCTGAAAGCCTTGTTCTAATTTTCCACAGGCTGGTTATGACACCATCAACTCCAGATACCATTTCTCAATTACTGGATCGCTACAGAGTAACATCACAAGCTTAACATACAGCAGTAATGTCAATGTGTCAGGCAGATGGGCCTTCAGAACAGATCATGGATCACGGGGTTGTCAATTTAATGGTAATGTTTTTTTATTTTTTTATTTCTCCCATTGATGTGATCCTAGACTGAATAAATTATTTGGCATTCAGTTGCCAATTTAACCAGTATTGTAGATTATTTTTAGATATTTATTCCCTAAACATCCAGTAATTTTGAGATAAAAGCCATGTAAACCTGTTATGCTGTAGGTATTCCAGTGCAACTTGGGGACTCTTTCTGGAGTGATGGCACCTGTCAGCAGAGATGCACCTGTACCAGCAGCGGCCTCCAGTGTAGCCATGAGCCCTGCAGTTATTCCCAAGCCTGCCGTCCAGCTGCCTTCCAATACTCTTGCCAGAACATTCAACGACAAACCTGTACCATCTCCGGTGACCCTCACTACTACACCTTTGATTACCAAGTTTTTCACTTCCAAGGGACCTGCACTTATGTTCTGTCTGAGGTTAGTCTTTCTATATATGGCTTTCTGTTTATAGTATAAAAGGTATGAAACAACTCATTAATCCTTGAATTATTTAGGCTTGTGGCAACGGCTTGCCATACTATCGCATTGAGGGCAAAAATGAGCATCGGGGCAGCACACATGTGTCATGGACACGGATGGTCAGAGTGTTTGTCTATGACGAAGTAATTGAACTGGTAAAAGATCACTATAATGACGCAAAGGTTAGTATGACCATTCTGCTTTAATTCTCATTGAATGCAGCCTTCTGTACAAATTCCTAATTTCCTTTTTTTTTTCCCCAACATTGTCCAGGTTAATGGAAGCTTTGCAGCAACACCCTTTGCCCTCCGCAATGGCTCCATTCAGGTCTATCGGTCAGGTTTTTCTTTGGCCATTAGCACAGACTTTGGTCTGGTTGTTACATATGATGCATACAGCTACGTCAGCATCTCTGTACCTTATGACTACCTTAACGCCACCTGCGGTCTGTGTGGAAACTTTAATCTGCGCCCTGAAGATGACTTCCGTTCACCCAGTGGGGAGATCTTGAGCTCAGATGTGGACTTTGCCAACAGTTGGAAAGTTCAAAGTGACACAGATCCTGAATGCCATAATGTCAGGTGCACGGGTCTGGCTTGTGCTGTTTGTACCACTGATGAAATTAGTCTTTACAGCGACACCAACCACTGTGGAATCTTAGGAGATGTTGCTGGCCCATTCGCCTCTTGCCACCCTGTGCATGTGCCACAGACCTTTATAGAGAACTGTGTCTATGATGTCTGCTTGGGAGGAGGGTACCAGCCCATTCTGTGCCAGGCTCTCAATGTGTATGCTACTCAGTGTCAACAGCAGGGTGTACACCTTGGGCAGTGGAGACAGCAGGGCTTTTGTGGTAGGCATCTTGTTGAGATGAATGATTTGTCTAACTAAAAGATTACAGGGACTGATTAGTATTCTTTATTTTCTTCTGCCATTCCCAGAGATTCAATGCCCTCAACACAGTCATTTTGAGCCTCAAGGAACAGGCTGCCCTGCAACGTGCAATAATCCATCCGCCCCAATGAACTGTCCCTTGCCCAATCAGGAGAGCTGTATATGTGATCCTGGATACATTCTCAGTGCTGGAGAGTGTGTGCCTGAAGCAAACTGTGGCTGCACCTTCGAGGGCTTCTATTACACTGAAGGACAGTCAGTTGTGTTGGACGGTGACTGTGGGAGACGGTGTGTATGCAGCAGCAGGTCAATGATCTGTCATCGTCAACAGTGTGGTCCAGCAGAGATGTGTGGAGTCCATGATGGTGTGAGAGGCTGCAGACCCATCGGTTATTCTACGTGTTCAGTTGAAAACCTAGGGTCATATCATACCTTTGATGGACAGAGTTTCAGATACCACGGAGCTTGCGGATTGACCCTTGTTAGAGTGATGGGGCCATCCCCTCTACCACACTTTGTATTGACAGTGGAGAAAGTACCCAGGGGCCTTCATGACTTTGCCAGGTTCCTGAAGTTTGAGGCAGGAGGAATCCAGGTCGCCATTGAAATGGGAGAGGGCAGCAATGTAAAGGTTAGGCAAAAATATCAAGTCACTAAATGTTTATTTAGTAAAAGAGCATAATTGCATTATTTTTCAAATTCATATGCTAAATGGAAAAGTTGATCTGTGTATCATTCTCTTCAGGTGGATGGACAGATGGTTGGTCTGCCTGTCACTGTTGGCTCTGGTCAAATCCGCATCTATCACAGTAGTGTGAGGGGTTTTGTTTTGGAAACAAACTTTGGGGTGACCGTGAGAGCCGACTGGCCACACATTGTCCGAGTCACAGCACCAAGCACATACAACGGTACACTTGGGGGTCTGTGTGGGAACTTGAATGGAGACATTGCTGATGAGTTTTACACTCCAGACGCTGTCCTTTTGAATGACACGCAGCTGTTTGCGGACAGCTGGCGTGATGGATCCCTATCAGCCCACTGTGAGGACCCACCTGACATCTGGGAACCAGGACATTATCAGAACAGTAGCCAGTTCAATGAACAATGTGGTATCATGTCTATGGACGATGGACCATTTGCTGAGTGCAGCAGAACACTAGATCCTCAGCAGCGGATAGCAGATTGCATTAAATTGCTGGAGCAGACTCAAGGTTCCAGAATGGCCCTATGTGAGGCTCTGCGAGGTTACACGCTGCTTTGCCAACAGAATGGCATTGCAGTTGAAGAGTGGAGAAGTTTCACCCACTGCGGTAAGCATCTGATCACCTTAAACTCTCATTAAGCTCCAATATGCTAAAGAATTGTGTCATAGTTTTTATGCTTTTGTAATTTCAGAATCCTCCTGTCCGGCAAATACCCATTATGAAGTGTGTGGCACGTCCTGTCCTGCTTCCTGCCCCAGCCTCTCATTTCCATTTCAGTGTGCCTTGCAGTGTCAGGAAGGATGCCAGTGTAATGATGGAAATGTGTTAAATGGAGATCACTGTGTGCCCCCCACGGGTTGTGGTTGCCACTACTCTGGGCGTTATCGGCAGGCTGGAGAGAGTTTCTGGCATGGTGAAGAGTGTCAGTTCTTGTGTGTTTGTGATGGAATCACTGGAAATGTTCATTGCACACCATCGTCTTGCAGCGAAGAAGAGGTCTGCCATGTGTTGGATGGCGAGTATGGCTGCCATCCTCATCCACATGCTCGTTGCTCTGCTTCGGGTGACCCCCACTACATGTCATTTGATGGATCCGTCTTTGACTTCCAGGGCACATGCCGCTATGTGCTAGCAACAGTATGTAATGACACTATTGGGCTTCCGCATTTCCAGGTGGATGCAAGGAACGAGGCGTGGCATGGACTCCGGGTGGCAATTACTGTTGAGGTTTTTATCAACGTGTCTGGGCATCTTGTGCACATGTCACAGGACATGAACGGTCATTCTACCGTTGAGGTAATCAAGCATCACTCACTGTAATTTTCCTTTATTTATTTGTGATAGATAAAAACATAATTGCCATGATCAACAACAGAGATTTTCTTAAAACACAACAGACTTTCTTCTGCCTTGTGTTACTCTCTAGAACACACCCAGAAGTGCGCTTCTATTCTAGCCTTAATGAATTTAGTGTTTAGTTATAAGCGATATTGCCTGCTTGGCTTTTAATAAGCTACTGGTTTTATTCTCTTTTCAAACAGGTTGATGGCGAGACCAGAAACCTTCCCATACTGCTTGACTCCGGTCGGGTGTCAGTCTATTCCAGCGCACAGTACACATTTGTATCAACTGACTTTGGTTTCAGTGTGAGTTATGGCTCCTGGGCAGTGAACATCATTGTACCAGCAGAGTACAGCGGGGTTACGTGTGGCCTCTGTGGCAACTTTAACGGCCAGATGAACGATGACTTCATGATGCCTTCTGGGGATCTGGTACGCTCAGCAGACCAGTTTGGGGCAAGTTGGAAGGTTGAGGATGAGCTGCCATGCAATGATGGGTGTGGAAATAATTGCCCTTTGTGTCAGGATGAGACAACTTCCCGTTCCCTGTGCGACATCATCAGGTCCAGTGAGGGCCCATTTAGCTTCTGCCATGTGTATGTAGATCCTGAAGCCTACTTTAACGACTGTGCGTTTGATGTGTGCCTTTCTGGAAACCGGAATGATGTCCTATGTCGCTCGATCCAAACCTATGCGAGTGCCTGTCAATCTAACAATGCTGTTATCTACCCCTGGAGAGAGAGTACATCCTGTGGTGAGTGATATCATTTTCGGTTATTTCCTTTAGTGTGTCATTAGTTTCTATTGTGAACAAATGGTAAACATTTAGATGACATGCTTGACGTCTAATTATTTTGTTTGTTACATTACCAGCCCTGACCTGCTCAGAGAACAGCCACTATGAGTTGTGTGGCACAGACTGTGGTCACACTTGCGCCAGCAGCATTGATGCTAGTTGTGAGCACACATGTTCAGAGGGATGCTTCTGTGATGATGGATTGGTGAGGAGTGGAGGACGCTGTGTACCAGTGGAGCAATGTGGCTGTGTTTATGATGGATTCTACTTTAATGTGAGGATTGAAACTCTTTTTTGAGAAAGAGACATACAACTCCTCAAACATATTCATGTCCTCTGTTCTGGAAATATAACGCTCAACCTTTTGTGGTATAATTTCATAGGTTGGCGAGCAGTTCTGGGATCTAGAATGTTCTCACCTCTGTGAGTGTTTTGCTCCAAATGATATGCGCTGCTCTGCTTCATCTTGCCAACCGACTATGGAGTGTACAGTCAGAGGTGGACGTCGGGGCTGCTATGGTCAGTGCACATCTTTGATATCGCTTATATTAACTTTTGTTAATTACATCAGCATTTGCCTTTGGGTAGATGATCACCATCTTTTAATGGAAACTCCTCTTTACAGAAGAGAGCACCACACATATGACCACCACCAGATCAAGTCTTCCCTCAGGTATTTTTCTAACAATTTAGAAAAAAAAAAAACACAAATATTTAATAATATTCGGTTGTGAGCGCACAGGATGAGCTTTCGCTCGTTTTCATGCGCTCTGTCTTGTCGTGAGCATGCGGTTTCGAGTTCAATTGGGCCGCTCTGTTTGCGTGTGTTATGTCATGTCCTGTAGCACGCGGTTCGTGTTTACATCGGCCGCATGCTTTCATGTCATGTTTTTGTCTTGTGCTGAGTAGCACACAGCTTGTGTTTTACACTAAAACACAGTTTTTGTTGCCTGTTTTGTTTGATTTTATTATCATTAAAAAGCCCATCAACTCTGCACTGAGTCCTCGCTACTTTCATCACACCCATCCCTGACAAATATGTAATATGGCAAAGATAATATTGTTTTTTTTTCTCTGCACAGAAGAAAGCACCACACTCATGACCACATCCAGATCTTCCACATACCGTCCCTCAGGTATTTTCATACTTTTCTAATATTTTGTCTCAGAGGTGGCCTTGGTTTAGAAGAAGATCTGAAGATCTTGGTCTATTGGAGATCTTTTTCAAAACCATTTTCAATGGAGATAATTAATAGGAAAAGTACTTTGAGAACTAAGGCTGCTGAAAAAGTGGATCATAACTATTGTGCACTAAAGGCATTGCTTTGTCTTCCTTTTACAGAAGAAAGCACCACTCACATGACCACATCCAGATCTTCCACATACCGTCCCTCAGGTATTTTCATACTTTTCTAATATTTTGTCTCAGAGGTGGTTGTGTTGGTTTAGAAGAAGATCTGGAAGATCTTTGTTTTTTGGAGATCTTTTTCAAAACCATTTTCAATGGAGATAATTAATAGGAAAAGTACTTTGAGAACTAAGGCTGCTAAAAAAGTGGATGATAACTATTGTGCACTAAAGGCATTGCTTTTTCTTCCTTTTTCAGAAGAGAGCACCACATACATGACCACCACCGGATCAAGCCTTCCCTCAGGTATTTTTGGGACATTTTGGGGGAAAAAAAAAACAATGAATACAAAGATGATGTCATGTGAACTGATATCAGTGATTCGATTTCTTTTTTTTTTTCATAAATTGCCACAGGTCTGTGTGTGTGTGTGTTATCTTTACAGTTAGAACATTAAATAAAAAATCTTATTGTTGAATGTTTTATTTCAAATATTTCTATATTTAATAAAGGAAGATGTTATGTAATCAAAATATGTTTTGTATATGCCCCAGTTATTATTGTTATAAATCCTGTGGTTCTCCTCTGTTTGTCAGACCGCTGTTCTGAGCTCAACTGCACTGAGGATGAACGCTGTGAAGAGCAACATGGTGTTTATGGCTGTTTCTGCAAGGACAACCATCACAGTTCTCAGAATGGATCCTTTGGTTGGACTCATTCAGCATTATAAATATACGTTCATCATTGATTACATTTTTGTTTTTGATCACAGCTGACATTCTCTTGACTTTTCTCTCTCTCAGATTTCTCTGAAACCTGTGAAAGCAGCTCTGGCTCCATGTCTCTGTCTCGCTGTCAGCTTTTTGAGGCTGGTTTTCCTTCTGGCATCTTGCACCTCAATGACCCCAAGTGCAGAGGAACAGTCCGGAATGGCAGAGTGGAGTTCTATTTTGACAACAATGACCACATCTGTGGTACAAGTCTTGTGGTAGGAATCTTTGCATACATACAGCAAATCCTTTTTTGCAATTCTTTTATAATTCTTTAAAAAGTCCTTTAATGTCCAAATGTTCAAATAATATGTGCCTACAGGCCAATGGCACCCACTTCATCTATGAGAACTTTATTGTGGGAGAGCCAGACACAGTTGGACATCTCATCAGCAGGAAGAGAATTCTGAAGCTTTCTTTCAGCTGTGTGTACTTACAAACCCAAACACTCACCATGGACATCAACCCTCTGGAGAGGTATGCACTAAATTCAGCTTACTTACTGACTAACTATTTAAAATATTCTTATTTGTAGTTGACGCATCTCTTGTAAAACTTTTTCAACAGCATTTTGCACAGGATCCTTCCTGCTGGTCAAGGGACATATCAGGTCAGGATGATTCCCTATCAGGATGCTGAATTCACCCATCCATTCACTGGTAGTGTGAACGCGGAGCTGGACAGACGTATTTTCGTGGAAGTTCGTGTTGATGGAGTTGACAGCCGTCAGTTTGCCTCAGTGATTGACAAATGTTGGGCTACACCTGTGAATGATCCTCATTACTCTGTCCGCTGGGACCTCATCGTTGGCATGTAAGTCAGTTTGTTTGTTTCCTTTCCTTAGCACTTGCTATTTGTATTTTGCCAGAAAAAACACCATGACATTCATTACTCTTAAAAATACTTGGGATCAAAACCAATGACATTTTTATTATTTACGTACCCTCTTGTCATTCCAGACCTTATCAAACCTAGCCATTTTATTATTGTCTTTTTAATATCGTTATTATACTGTCCCAAAATGCTCAGGTGTCCCAATCCAGATGACAATACAGTGGACTTGCTGCAGAATGGTGTTTCCACATCCAGTCGTTTCTCCTTTGAGATGTTTATCTTCACTGCAAACTCCACAAAGGTTTACCTGCACTGCGGTATTCACCTTTGCCTTAAGACAGACAATCACTGCTCAGTGGTGAGTTTATGAATTCATAAGTATTTTAAATTTTTTTTCTTATGGACATGGATATAGTTGTTGGTATTTGTAAATCTATCAAGTTTCTTTAAGTAAAAGGTAAATACACAGAAAAGCATATATTTGAGCTCCCGTCAATGGTGAAAAATGCCAATTGTATACAGCAGTTACAACATCTTCCAGTAGAGGGCCGTATGGGGCCATGCTAACCAGCAGAACCTTGACCCCTTGGTTGACACAACTTGGTTGTCTTTTCATCTCTATTTTAGCACTGTGACTCTGAACACCACCATAGAGAGGGCAGATCTGTGGACTTCCATGACAGTGCTTCCATATCTATGGGTCCATTGATGTGGTCTGACAGTAACAAAGGTGACTTATAAAACAAGAAAAAATGTATATTGTTCATATTTGAATATTAAATGAGCAAGTGTGTTGTAGTTCCGCATTGGTCTGGAACACAGTGGATGCAGAGGAATGATACAAACAGTAAAACATCTCTCAGTGCTGTTAACTGAAACATCAGCTTGACCAATCAACTGACAGCTGTGTATTCTCTGTTCACAGATACACAGGTGCCACGCCAAGTGCAAGTCTCCAAGGCTCCATGGCTGTGTGGTTCTCTGACTATATTACTTGTATCTCTTTGTGTTCTGATATGCTTTTAGAATATGTTCCTAAGAATCACCATACTTTTATCTAATCAATACTAGTCTAGTCTTATATCTTTTTGAATGAATGTGATTCTGCTGATCGACTTTTAATCTGACAATCAAATAATTTTTATAATCGAGTCTAATAAAGTATAACAATGTGATAAATGGATTTTCCTTGTATTTTTTTCTCTTTGGTTTTAGTTACATATTTGTAATTTACTCTGTGTGTGTGTGTGTGGTGGGGGTGGTCAGTCATGACCAGCGTCGACCAATCATGAGCCTACGTGTGACGTACAACCTAGAAGCTTTGCACAATTTTATTACGTGATATCTCACGGCCCACGGAGAAGGAAATGACTAGTTGAATAAAGTCATTATTTTTTTTTATTTTTTTATTTATTTGTTTTTTTTTGCACACACAAAGTATCTCTTTATCTAATCAATACTAGTCTAGTCTTATATCTTTTTGAATGAATGTGATAGTGCTGATCAACTTTTAATTTGACATTTGAAATAATTTTTATAATCGAGTCTTATAAAGTATAACAATGTGATAAACTGATTTTCCTTGTATTTTTTCTCTTTGGTTTTAGTTGCATATTTGTAATGTACTCTGTGTGTGTGTGTGTGTGTGTGGTGGGGGTAGTCAGTCATGACCAGCGTCGACCAATCATGACAACCTAGAAGCTTTGCGTGGTTTCACTACGTCAAATCTCGCGGCCCACAGAGAAGGAAATGAATAGTTGAATAAAGTCATTATTTTTTTTATTTATTTTTTTTGCGCACAAAAAGTATTCTTGTCGCTTGATAAACTTAAGATTGAGCCACTGTGGAGGAGTGATCCAGCTCTCAGGTTTCATCAAAAATATCTTAATTTGTGTTCCGAAGATGAACGAAAGTCTTACGGTGTTGGAACAACATGAGGGTGAGTAGACAGAATTTTCATTTTGGGGTGAACTATCCCTTTAAATAGGTAGATGCTTAAGAGTCTATGATTGGATCATTATTACAGTGATTTTTATTTTTCTAACATGTTAAATGTTTGGCAATAGTTCTTTTAACCCTAATTAATGGAATGTTTAGTTTTTCATTTCTTAAACAACCATGTGGGAAGACGCATCATGGTCATATTCCAAGATGACAATGTCAAGATACATCAAAACCATCATGTGGTCATGTGTGAAAATGAAATTCCCAACAGTTATTTTCACTCTTAAATCCAAACAGTGTTTTTTTTTTTTTTTTTCTTTCTTTGGGCCAGGCTCTCTATGTTCATCATTTATTACATTTTTGTTTTTGATCACAGCTGACATTCTCTTGACTTTTCTCTCTCTCAGATTTCTCTGAAACCTGTGAAAGCAGCTCTGGCTCCATGTCTCTGTCTCGCTGTCAGCTTTTTGAGGCTGGTTTTCCTTCTGGCATCTTGCACCTCAATGACCCCAAGTGCAGAGGAACAGTCCGGAATGGCAGAGTGGAGTTCTATTTTGACAACAATGACCACATCTGTGGTACAAGTCTTGAGGTAGGAATCATTGCATACATGCTCAAATGGTCAAAAGTACAACTAATCCATTATATATATATATATATATATATATATATATATATATATATATATATATATATATATATATATATAATTATTGGCTATTATTTAAAGTACAAAATACAAATTTCAAACAAAATGTCCCAACAGGCCAATGGCACCCACTTAATCTATGATAACTTTATTTCAGGGGAATCTGAGGATCCACTTCAGCTGTGTGTACTCACAAACCCAGTCACTCTCCATGGAGATCAACCCTCTGGAGAGGTGGGACTCGCATAAGAATACATAAATTCTCAATACATACAAAAAACAAATAATTTTAAAGCAATTTAGAGACTCTTGGTTTCATTTAATTTTCAACAGCATTGTGCACAGGATCCTTCTTGCTGGTCAAGGGACATATCGGGTCAGGATGATTCATTATATGGACGCTGAATTCACCCATTCCTTCACTGGTAGTGTGAACGCAGAGCTGGACAGCCGTATTTTTGTGGAAATTCGAGTTGTTGGAGTTGACAGCCGTCAGTTTGCCTCAGTGATTGACACTACACCTGTGAATGATCCTCATTACTCTCTCCGCTGGGACCTCATCGTTGACATGTAAGCCATGTGTTATTTTAATATTATATTTTAACCTTTAAAGTCCTCACCAAGAAAAAAAAGTGATGGACATTTTTTTTGTTTGCATTTCTTATCTCCTTATGTTGCTAGCAACCATACTCAATGTATTTTTTTTTCAACACATCCCATATATATATATATATATATATATATATATATATTGGCCACAACCAAATGGTTGATATGCATGTCACTTAAAGGTAAAAAAAAAAGTACCAGAATTCATACACTAACTATGAAAATTATAACTAATTATAACTATGAAAACTATAATACTAATTTATTTAAAAACATAATCAAAATATTTTTGTATATTGAATCTTCTTTATTTATTAAATGCCATTAAATATTTCAGATTTTCATTTTAACAAAAATAAATAACACAAATAACTAAAACTAACAAAACCAAAGATATTAGATTCTTTCTGCATTAAAAAAAAAAGAAGCTAAATATAGTCATATAATTGCATTTTAGGCTTTTATGTTTCAAGAAAAACGCCGTCAACTGTGGTAGAACAACAGGATCTTTTTTTTTCTTTGCCCATTATAAATAATTTATGATCAAAACCTTTTCTAATCTTGACAAAACACATCGTCAGAAAGGCCTGAGTCTCAAGGTTCCATATTTTGTGACAGAAGTGATATTTGGACAGAAATGTATTCATTTGTTACGGCAGAATACATACAATTAAATTCAAAGGAATTTTTGTCACCCGGTGGCTATTTTTATAATGACCAGGAACAAATTTTTGTTTTATTTTGTGATACACAGAACATTATAAAATTGGAAAAGTTTGCAGTTCATCAGTAACCATACAGTATTTCTTTTTAAATAGCAGATGTATGATGTATCATGGGAATTGTGTCATGTTCCATGAAATAAAAATGAATAAATTGGCTAATTCTGAGGTAGGTAAGGCTGTGAAGGATCCTTCTGATGTATCCTGCATTCATGGGAAAAGAATGCATTTGCAGGCCACATTTTGAAGGACCTTTGCATCGACTTTAGCCGCACCCCGGTGACGCAATTGGCTATACTCTCCACTTTAAACAACGGCTCGGTGCGTCCTTCGAAGGCTGTGTCGGCCATGCACTTGCAATTCAAGGATGCAGCCCTTGAATTGGGACACATTTTGTGTCTTAATAATAATAATAAATTTATTTTACATAGCGCCTTTCTCAAACCCAAGGTCGCTTTACATAGAAGGAAGGCAAGTACACACAACTGCAACAACCAAAACAATACAACAAAGACAAGTTATCTGAATGAATCTATGAGTCAGTTGTGTGACTGCCCGGGATCGTCATGTAACTGACGTTTAAGGGTACCCTAAAAAGGCGGATGTTGACGTATGGTCAAAAGACGTCAGTTATATGACTTCTTGGGATGAGACTGTGTTAGAGCGGGGGATAGCCAAGAGATTTTGGTCAGAAGATCTGAGTATTAAGAACTAGGAAGGAAAAAAAAAATGTAAGACTAAAACGTAAGACTAGTCTAAGCATTTTATGCAATCCTTAAATCTAGCTCTAACCTAAATAGACTGTTTAGATAATTGGTATAAAGTAGTTGAACCTTAAAGTTTTGGCCATTTCTAACTCTTGAGCTTTGGTGGCATTATGACTGAGTATCAAAGTGTTTTCAGTATTGATTCATGAGCTTTGGTGGCATTATGACTGAGTATCAAAGTGTTTTCAGTATTGATTCATATTCAGCTTTTAATAATCTTTTTTTATGCTCTCAACACATTCTCACCCCAAGGCGTCACCTTTGATAATGCTTCAATATTTGACGTTTTAGGCGCCTTTTAGCGTCACTTACATGACGCGATCCAACGGCGTCATCTAAATGACGCTAAAGGAAAGCGTCAGTTAGAGGACGCGGTTAGGTTTAGGTGTGGGGTGGGGGTAGGGTACACGCGATCCTAGGGCGTCATCTAACTGACGCTAAAGGGCGCCTAAAGCGTCAGATATTGAAGCATGGTCAATGCTTCCCAAGGCGTCAGTTAGGTGACGCCTTGGGAGTGAGAATGGGCTGGTTTTCACAGATGATGAAACATTTTCATGCAAACTCATTTTTGTTTAATTCCTTAATGCTCACTAGGCCATGTCCAGATATTTGGGCTCCGGAACAAGTCAAAGTCTGCGTGATTCTTTATTGATTTCAATTTACCATTAGGCTATATGTCTGTTTCTGTAACGACAGACTGACAGTCCCCAATATATCAGTATCTTTAAACTGCATTGTGAGCACTGAACATTAGATGGCACTGCATGCAAACACTTGTGTGCTGAGCCTGGACTCACTTCGAAGCAGGGAGTTACATTTGTATCAGCATAATTTTCTCAGTTCTCTCCAGAGCAGACATTTGTATCTTAATGGTGCAGTGTGTAACTGTGTGTGTGTGTGTGTGTGTCTCTGGCGCTGAAAGAATCATGTTTGTCTAACATGATCGATATGCTTCTCACCTCGTCAAGCTGGGGATGAAATTGAAATTGATTTGTGAGCAGTGTTATTCAAAAGATCCACCCTGTGATGCAGCTCCGTTGTCTGCAATGACACAAGTCTGAGGGATATAAAAGGGTCATGATGGTTTCTTTGAGACTTCACTTCCTTGACGTTTCGAGGTTTGTTGTAGCCTACTCTAACATGAATTATCATCAAACCACACCTTCTCTTATACATTTTTCAACAGTAGATATTATTCCATCTGTGGTTCCATTACTTTGTGTAATGCGTCCTAATTAGCTAACTATAAAGATGAAACACTTTCATTTATTATGCATTATGATTTTTGCATTTTTAAAATGTGAGGTGCACCTCACTCTGTTAGGAAAATGTTATTAGGAGCAATGAGCATGTTGTTCTTTTGACACAGAATCACATGTAATGTGATGCCAACGATCCCAGCATTTGTTCTTGGGTACAGTGTCTGGCACACTGATGCCCAAACGCTCGCCAAGGCTTTCAGATTGAATATAATTACATTCATGCATCCCGTATCCTCATTTGAATGTGTAAACATTGTAAGTACTTTAACGGAAAACTACAGACCACAAGGAGATGTTAGGCAGGATGTTCATGCTGCTCTTTTCCATACAATGAAAGTGAATGATGGCCATAACCACAAAAGTCCATTATGACTTATCGGCTGTATTTTCTCTTAAGCCATACTGTATGTTATATTTTTGTTTTAAATATTTTATATTTCTCTTGCACTTTCAACATCTGATTCATGGAAATTGAATGTGCATGTGAAAATCCGATTTGCTGTCATTTATTATTATTGTCCCATCAATGCATTACATGTCTAGATGTCCGCAAGAGCTGCAAATAGTTTGTAGATCACTATCTTACACTAAAGAGATAACAATAGATTATAACAAAGATTTAAGAGCACTACTTTGTGAAGAGTGCTTTATCTTTAAGAGTTGCTTTACTTTTAGTGTGCTTGATTTATCAGTTTTCAGCCATAACATGAAAATAATGATGATTCTAAGTTATTACACTCTAAAAAATGCTGGGTTGTTTTAACCCAACTTTGGGTCAAATATGGACTAACCCAGCCTTTGGGTTAAATTTTTACATTACATTTTTAACCCAACATTTCGGGTTTGTCCATATTTGACCCAAAATTGGGTTAAAACAACCCAGCATTTTTTAGAGTGTATCTAAATGGAAATGTTTAGAATTGGTCAGTGAATGCGCGCTTTCTATTAAAGGAGTAGTTCACTTTTGAAAAAACTTTTGCTGATAATTTACTCACCCCCATGTCATCCAAGATGTCCATGTCATTCTTTCTCCGGTCAAAAACGGTTGTGGGAACCAAAGACACTTTCAGTGCAAAGTGCAAACTGTTGAAAGGGCTTTAAACGATTCCAGATGATGAATAAGGGTCTTATCAAGCGAAACGATCACTCATTTAATAAATAAAAAACAAAGTTTAAGTTTTATAAGCACAAACGCTCGCCTCGCTCTGTTCTGTGACGCACGTTTGTGACTCTCCTGATCGAACTCGTTCATCAAAATGAACAAATCTTTTTCCGAGTCATTTGGTTCATTCAACGAACGAATTGACTCAGAAAAAGATTCGTTCATTTTGATGAACGAGTTCGAACAGGACACGAACGTGCTTCACAGTACAGAGCAAGATGAGCGTTTGAGCTTATAAAACTTAAACTTTTTTTTTTTTTTTTTTTTTAAATGAGCGATAGTTTCGCTTTATAAGACCCTTATTCATCACCTGGAATCATTTAAAGCCCTTTGAACAGTTTGCAGTTTGTACTGAAAGTTTATTTTGGACCTTGAACCGTTTGGTTCCCACTGAAGTGCATTATATGGAGAAATGCTGGAATGTTTTCATCAAAAACCTTAATTTCTTTTCGACTGAAGAAAGAATGACATGGACATCTTGGATGACATGGGGGTGAGTAAATTCTATGCAAAACTACTCCTTTAAGCACAAGAGATGTATGAACTACATTTATGGCGCTATATGTAATTTTTTGAGCCTGATAGGTCCTTGTTGTCCATTCACTCTCCGCCTAATATTTACTTTTGAGCACCATAAAATAATTAATAAAATAAAAATCATACAGGATAGGGAATATATGTTAGTAGAGTAGATGATAACAGAATTTTCTTTTATCAGTAAACATAGTCTACGTATTCCGGACATTACACACATATATGCAGTTTGACTAGCCTGCCAAAGCCTGAACTGGGTGAATTATTATTTAAAGGCCAAAGAGATGAACTAATCAAACAGAGGACAAGGGCCATTAACCAGCCACGAGAGAGAAAAAGAGAGGAGGAGAGAAAGATTAATAACAAGCGCCTGTGATTCTACGAAATCCTGTTAGTCTGCAACTCACTAAAGCTTTGGAGATTTTAACATATGATGTTACCGAGTTGTTAACACGGATAATGAACACACAGAAAAAGTTCAGCTATGAGTTCAGTTTTTCTTTTTGTTGTTTACCTCAACTAGTATTCAGCCAAACAATGAGATGCTGGAACAAACCGTCTCATCACAGAATATGTCCTCTATAAGAAGAAACTATGAATGATGATTAAATGTTCTGTGGAAGAATGAGCGGGAGAAGTCATCGTGTCACAGATGTACACACACACGCGCTCACAGACATGCACAGACATTTGCTGATTACTTTTGGCCCGGCCATTCATTCATGTGTCTATGTGGATTTTCCATCTGCATATTCTCCATAATGAAATGCTGACTTTGTGGCATGTTTGATTTAAATGATTGTGACATACATTGATATCACTGGCTCAGAAATGTGATCTGCGGAGAACTCATTAAAATAGCAAAAACTAATATCATGGAGACCAGTAGAACATTACCTGTACTTGTCTCTTCCGGAGAACAGAATTATCTAGGAAACAGTGTCATAAACAGGGATGCAAGTTAATGATGCTTTAATGATTCATGAAATAATGGCATGTGCTGCTGTATTTAACCATCCTAGATGCAACCATTTTTGATTGAACTGTCTCTGCATCTCTGTTGTTTGGCAGTGATTCAAAGACACAAAATCAGGGACGTTTTCTCTGAGGAGGGAAAACAAAACTCACTCTAGTCAAAGTTAATGCAGTACAGTTTCCAGATGTTATATGATGATTCTGTTAATGTGGGGACAATACATTTCTTAGATTATATGTCTATTGTCTATGGCATAGAGCAGTCGTTCATGTTTATGAAGCAATTTGTATACAACATTTTTCCCTCCAGAACTGTTACTGGCATTAAAACTAATTTGATGTCAACATGGAATGACTTGGATTAACATATAAGTTTGGGCTGGTGTGAATGCAGCAATCACACTTGGGTGCCCATCAAAAGCGGACCAAACAAGCTCTCGTTAAGCGTTAACGAACTCTGGAGCGGTTCGTTAGTGGTGGGGACGTGTTCCGACCTCAAACTGACCCAACTGCCAAAGAACTGTGCATTTTGCCATAGTCAGCTGTGCTGTTCATTATGGGATGAGGACTATATTGTTTCGTTTACAGCGTGCATGTATAAACTTGGGAGTTGTGAGGAGGTGTGTAGCCTCATATACCCCTTTTCCACCAAAAGAAGAACTGGTTCGGAACTGGGGCTGGTTCAAAGTTGGTTCGGAGTTGGTTCAACTTGCAAACCCTTTCAGAATCTTTTTGTTTTTCCACTGGCTAGAGCGCCCAGGGAACGACCTCATTACGTCATTGTGTACGTCACCATACGTCTTAAGGCCAATTTATACTTCTGCGTCGAGGGTACGCCGTAGTGTACGGCGTTGGCTTCGCACGTAGGCGACGCCGTTGTGAGCATTTATACTTCTGCGTTCAGGTATTGGTTGCTCTGCAGTACTGCTCTGAAACGCTAGGAGGCGGCGGAGGGTTTTAATGTTCCACTGTGTTTAGATTCCTCGCAGCTAGGTTACTACAAGCAATAGCGACTGAAAGAGAGTAGATCATGTTGGAGTTGGAGCTTATTGGGGTGGAAAAACTGTTCATTTTAGTGAAATTACTAAAACAGAAAGGCAGAAATGAGAGAAGACGTCGGAGAAGATGGTACGTGTGTAAATGCGTGAGAAGGTACGTGCGGAAATGCGTATGAGGAAATACGATGCTACCAAGACGACCAATCACCGATCTTGCGGTCCGCGTCGTCGCGACATGTAGTTACATTTTTGAAGAGGTGCGCGTCAGGCAACGCGGAAGGGTACGCGGTATGGGACGCGTCTGTGCGTATGCTACGCCGTACCTACTGCGCGCACCCTACGCAGAAGTATAAATTGGCCTTTAGCTAGAAACCCTTGCACATTACTTTGGGATTATCTCTATCTTGTGTACCAAGAAGGCTTTAAAAACAATTGAAATAAATAAGTCTTATTATCGTTTCTTTTGATATGTAATCTTTTCTGATTAGTTATGTACCCCTGTTTTGTGTCTTTTTTTTCTTTCCATTTATTTGTTCTATATTGTGACTGTTTTCTTCTTTGCTTATAATTATGTTTTCTTCTTTGCTTATAATGTTTTCAATAAAACTGTTTTCAGCGCCAACTTCAAGCATAACAATTACAAAGGCGGACTCCATCGTGTTTCGGCAAATGTTTCTCCTGGCTTTGCGATGGTTTAGAAAAGATGTTTAAAACGCATCTAAACCTGCCCCAGCCCCCGATGTAAGCAAGACATTGTAAAAGAACGGTTCTAGTCCAGAAAAGTGTTGGTGCCACTTTGGAACCAGTTTTCCTGGCCAAGAACCGGTTCTTAGGCTGTCGAAACACAAAGAACTGGTTTGCGCGCAGGGACCGGCTCCGAACCGGCTCTCAAAATGCTTTGAATCAAAATGCTGGACAGCCCATTTTCATCCCAAGAAGTCATCTAACTGATGCTTTTGACCATACGTCAACATCCGACGTTTTAGGGCACCCTTTAACGTCAGTTAAATGACGCTATCTAATCCTAACCCTACCCCAGACCTAAACCTACCCGCATCATCTAACTGACTCTAAAGGTAAAGGATAGCGTCATCTAACTGACGTTAAAGGGTACCCTAAAACGTTGGATGTTGACGTATAGTCAAAAGCATCAGTTAGAAGACGTCTTTGGATGAGAATGTGGGTGATAGAAATTTGGTCTGATGACCATATTAGGTCCCAACTTTCAAAAACTCGAAGAGCAGTAAAATCTTCGCTTTGTTTAGCGAACAGCTCAAGGAAATGGGGTTACATAGATATGTGGAATTTTCCCGCACGTTAATCCTGACCAATCGAAGTGCAGAATGGAAATACGTTCAAGACACATCTGGCCAACCAGTGATGTGGATGTTGTCACGTGACTGCATTTTGTTTTGTTACATTAACTCCTCAACTGATTCGGACTAGACTAGAGCAATCAATGTGGTGTGAAAAGGAACCAAAATGCCTGAAAAATGTTACAAAGTATAATTTTTCGCCCTGATATCATGCAATATCAGTCCTAACGCTACAACTTGCTTTTCTCAGTGTCTTCTTTGATGTATGACCTCTCAGTTTGCAGAACTGGACGTCCTGATATGGACACTCACTTGTCTTTGTGCGACAGAAAAGTTGTCATTCAAAATCAGCTGTCTCTTTTCCAGCTTCCAGAACATAGGTGACATTCTCTTCTGGTTCTTCATCTCTCTCTCTGATGTGACACGGCTGACTAGCCCGACTCTCCCATTAAGGCTGCACATTATAGTTATACCCTGCTCTTCACTGGCAGTCGTACTTCTTTTCTGCTCGCTCTCATCCACCTCCTCTTCCGTGTTTTCTTTGCATTGTGTCATAAACTGACGGCTACTGGTTTTTGTTCTGTCTGTTCTGACAATTGAAGCAAGCAAGAAGACATGCAAGGCAAGAGTGGGCAGGCATATGTCAGACTATGCTACACTTTTCGTTGACAGGCAGCGGTTTTTAAAATACAGAGAGCGTATAGAATTGTCATTCAGTGTTGACTTTCACTATAGGCATTGGATCCATAAAGATGTACATGATTTAAGTCAATTACGAACATTTATCATAAATTACCATGAAAAAAATATTTTCTGGAGTGATTCATCACCCTATTCTTATAATAGCTGTGCTTTATTTAGCCTAGTCTAATTACACCGTACTCCTTAGTGAATGAGGTTTTGTTCTTCAATTCTTTTGGTAGTTTAACGGAGGGAATTGTTGGCTTCAGAGCAATATAAGCTTAAGACTGATCACAGACCAGTCCAGATGCTAAGCTTATCCTTGGAAAGCCCTGGTTGGCATGGCGATAGGCCCTAAAGCACACCCTCCATCTTTGTTGGCGGCTGTGAGTTTTTTTGGGCTAACTCAACAGATGCTTCTCGGACTGTGAACTGCTCCAAGGGGGTTGTGGAAATGGGAATGAGCTCTGGATTACTCTGATGTAAAATCAAATGTTTTGAGGTTTATGACACTGTGTGCGTATACCATATGGAGAGACTCTAGTTTGAGAGGTCTCTGGGACCAAGCTCAATGTCTTTGGTGTTTGTTGCGGTTTAATAATGACTGAATCTAAGCTCAGAAAACTGCTGTCTTCTCAATTTTGATCTATCCACTTTGGACGGAAACATCTTAAACAGCAGTTCACCCTAAAATGATTTTTGGTTTATTGACTCGCCCTCATTTGCATCAAGCTTCAAAAATGACAAGTGAACCATGCAAATATTTTCTCCACAAATCACATTCTCCATCCGTCGTATTCATATTTATTAACTTTTTGAATTAGCTTTTTATATTTAGTTTTTAAAATTATTTTCTGTTGTAGTGATTTTGTCATGTGCTTTTGTCATTTTATAAATTGTTGTACTTCAACCTAAACTTATTTTATTTCAGTTGCAAATATTTCTATTTTCTAATTCTGCCAGTGTTGCCACAGTTACTTTGAAAAAGTAACTTAGTTACTTTACCGATTACTTGATTTAAAAAGTAACTTGGTTACTTTACCGATTACTTGATTTAAAAAGTAACTTAGTTACTTTACAGATTACTTGAATTAAAAAGTAACTTAGTTACTTTACAAGTTACTTTATTAGTTGCCGAAAACACCCCTTTTTAACAGTAATGTCAACAATGTATCTCCTGACATTAAGTTAACTTAAAAGTTAACTTAAAAATTAATTCCTAAATTAAATTAATTCTTAAAAATACATGTTTTTATAAAAAAAAAAATAAAGACAGTCTTTCTTGGCTTTACTTAACCAGTCTCTTCTCACGTAAATGCATCTTTATAACACGCATCGTGTATTGTCGTGTAATTTATACACGAAAATGAGTTTTTACATGCATATGAGACGTAGTTTTTTGCGTGCATTTGATAACACAGTTCATTTGTGTGTAATACACACCACTAATTCTAACTAAATGTATAATACACACGCACCCCTCCCCACACGTAAACCTACCCTAACCAACCAATGCGTATCATATGCCAGCCCATTCTCACTCCCAAGGCGTCACCTAACTGACGCCTTGGGAAGCATTTGGACATGCTTCAATATCTGACGCTTTAGGCGCCCTTTAGCGTCAGTTAGATGACGCCCTAGGATCGCGTGTACCCTGCCCCCACCCCACACCTAAACCTAACCGCGTCCTCTAACTGACGCTTTCCTTTAGCGTCAGTTAGGTGACGCCTTAGGATCGCGTCATGTAAGTGACGCTAAAGGGCGCCTAAAACGTCAAATATTGAAGCATGGTCAAAGGTGACGCCTTGGGGTGAGAATGCGTTGCATATGCACGTAAAAACCCACTTTAGCGTACAAATTACACGACAATACACATGTGTGCGATAAAGACGCATTTAGTGTGATCTTAACATAGGGTTGACTTAACATATGTTTTTATAAAAAAATTTAAATAATGTCTTTCTTAACCTGACTTGTGTTCACTTCAGTAGTGGAAGCACGCGACAGAGAGAAATGCACGTTTCACACGGATTACATAAGATGAGAACAGTCTGTTTTCTTTTTTTTTTAATTGTTCTGTCTACTAAGTAACACGTTACCGGCATCACTGAATTCTGCATATATTATATTATATTATATTATATTATATTATATTATTTATTTTAATTAATGAAATTGATGTTTAATAGTTGAAGTTTTAGTTAAAAATAACAACACTTGTTTAATAACAATATGCATGGGAATCAATGACTTTCACAAACACAAAAGGTTATCATTGAATAAATCATCAGTATCTGTTCTCACACAAAGCTATCAGCTGTAACGACACGATCCTTTTCACTTTTACTGACATTGTTGGATGTAGTGAGTCCAAATATTCAGTAGAAGAGTCTGAGAGACTCTTAATCATTCTGGCTGTCAGTTATGGAGAGAATCAGATCCTCTCATGGAGATTATCCCTGACTAATGTCTGCTCTCCTCAATTTTTGCAGAGGAAACATTAGGACAAGCACTGCAGGAATAATGAACGGTGCTCTGGTGTCTCTGCATGTTTCTGTGAGCTCCTCACCTCTCATCTCCAGCACCGTCAGCGGCGGTGAGGCGTGTTTCATTTCAACCTTCCTTCAGCTGTCAATTCACATTCACATGAAGACAATGACTGAAAGGGGCCGCCACACACCTACCTAAACTGTAAATTAGCCTCGACTGTCTAATTAACTAAACCAGCATAGGAATATTTGTATCGTATGCTTGGAAGATGGAACCAAAAATCCATGTTTCCACATAGAAACTCAGATTGCTGATTCCAAAAAGTCCCATAACTGAGCTTGTAATTGCTATTATGGGGAATGCCAGCCCATTCTTATCCAAAGCGGTCATATACTGACACTTTTGACAATGCGTATACATCCAACGCACATGGCACCCTTTAGAGTCAATATGAGACGCAGATATATATATGGGCCAGAAGGCGCCTCCTAGTGGTCTAACACTAACCCTACCCCAGACCTAAACCTACCCATAACCAAAGCGTGTTATATTGACACTAAAGGGTGCCATGTGCATTGGACGTATACGCATTGTCAAAAGCGTCACTATATGACTCCCTAGGATGAGAATGCATATCCCCCACAATTCAGATAAGTTAGTGTGTTTGTACCCTTGTACCCTAAATATGTTGATTAATCCCAGAAGACACAGTATTGCAGCCATATTCTGCAGATTGCAGTGGATTTCAGGTGTTAAAAAAAAAAGAAAAAACACAGAGGGACAGTGAGTACATCCGACTCTCACTTGACACAGAAGCAGAGAGAAGGGACCAATCCCTGGAGCAGACAGATGGGCACATGAGCAGTGGTTAAAGGCAATTTTCCAAGCAAGATTATAACCTGAAGTTTTCTGTTCATGGGAAGGAACCTTTTGCTCTGTACCATAACCATTCACCACACCAACGAGGCAGCTCCCATTCCAGTGACACCTGCTGTAAATACATTTGAATTTCTAACATTCTAGTTACCAACTTTCTGTAGGGATTGATAAATATTTAACATGTTTGATACATTTTTTATAATGTTATTTGATGAATATTTTCCAGATGCTGAAAGGTTCACGTCAGAGGGGGTTGTGGCCAGAAATAACTAGTTTTGAAGTCTGCAACATAGGAACCGTGCATGAGAAAAGGTGAAGATGATAACAAAAGTTTGTGATACACAATGTTTTGACATTGTGGGGCCATTTGGTTGGGGAAACAGCTTATAAAATTGCAGAATGTTTTCTGTGATGGTTTAGGAATTGGTTAGTGTAGGGGATATAATATGCAGTTTGTACAGTATAAGCACCATTATGTCTAAAGAAAGTCTACTTAAAGGAGTAGTTCACTTTAAAACAACTTTTGCTAATAATTTACTCACCCCCATGTCATCCAAGATGTCCACATCTTTCTTTCTTCAGTCGAAAAGAAATTAAGGTTTTTGATGAAAACATTCCAGGATTTTCTCCATATAATGGACTTCATTGGGAACCAAACGGTTCAAGGTGCAAATGAGAGTTTCAGTGCAGCTTCAAAGGACTTTAAACGACACCAGATGATGAATAAGGGTCTTATCTTGCAAAATGATCGACCATTTAAAAAATAAATAAAAAAGTATAAGTTTTATAAGCACGAATGCTCGCCTTGCTCTGTTGTGTGATCAGAGTTAGTGGCTCTCCTGTTCGAATTTGTTCATCAAAATGAACAAATCTTTTTTCGAGTCATGACTCGAAGGGTCCTAGATAAGACTCTTATTCATCGTCTGGTGTCGTTTGAAGCCTTTAAGCTGCACTGAAATTCTCATTTGGACCTTGAACCGTTTGGTTCCCAATGAAGTCCATTATATGGAGAAAATCCTGGAATGTTTTCATTAAAAACCTTAATTTCTTTTCGACTGAAGAAAGAAAGACATGGAAGATGATGACATTGCAGTGAATGAATTATCAACAAAAGTTTAAAAAAAAAAATTTTTTAAGTGAACTACTCCTTTAAATATATATATAAAAAAAGTGTGTGTGTGTCCTGAACCAGCTGAGCATCTGCTATTAAGATAAATGGGATTGATAGATAAATTTCAAGGCTTGGAAAAGTCATGGTCATCTGAAAAAAAGTTCACAGCAAAGTCTTGAAATTTCTTATGTGTTACTTCCTGCTTATTTTTCTGTCTCAGCTCTAAAGAAAAAGAAAGAAAGAAAAGAAAAGATACATTGTCACTAAATTGCTCAAGTGAAAACTGCTGTAATTTACTATGCGGCTTTAAATCCAGGCTTCATTTCACATCATCCACGGCTTCTAAAGTTCAGAGTCAGTCTGAAGTCTGATGATAGTCAGGGATTGCTCTGACAGACATCCGTCATTGTAAAGCAAAGCCAGACAAAACAAAATCCATCCTCGTTGAGTCTGTCAACCACCATTAGTTTGCTGTGACAGGGCGGATCACTGACAGTTTAACCAGCCTAGGGAAAGTGACGCAGCCGACTGGTGACACATCCGTCATGGAAGTTGTCGGATCTAACATGGCAATGTGGAAAACCACACGTTCTGCAATCGCATGAGAGAGAGAAAGAGTGAAGGATTGATAGACTACAAAGAACAAAGTGACATTTCTTTTTGAGAGGTGACTGAGGGCTTTTCGTATAATTACATACACTGATCATTGTATTGATTGGCTGAACTTTTGATTGACAGAAATTATTATCTTTCAGGACATATTTAGGACCTTGAAATTTTGTTTATCTGATTTTTTTTTTTTTTTTATACCTGTCATTTAAGAAACATTCATCATGGTCACAGTGTAATTTGCATACCGATGTGGAGTCATCTGAAGCACTGGTATTAATGAGGCTTAATTAGATTAGGTTCAGCCTTTCGCTCTGCATCAATTAACTATCAATTAACTTTGGCTGAGATTAAGGAATATTCCATTTATAATTCCTGTATCAATACATTTCTAAATTAATTATATTGAATCTGTTATCTCAATCATTAGCATTTCAATCAAAAAGTAGCAAGAGAATAAATAAATTATAATGAAATGGTAAATTGGGGTGATGGAAAAATAAAGTTTTGTCCTTTCATAAATCATAGAGGAGAGTGAGGTAAACTGGGCTACTTTTTTAACCCAAGTTGTCTTCTAGTCTAATGCCAAATTCACACCGGTGTACATGTTTCTGAGCTGGCATTTAGGTGTCTTTACACACTTTTTAATGCTGCTCAGACGTGACATACACAGCGATTTCAACTGTATACTTTGTATACTGTAAAAAAAAAAACAACAACCAAAAAACAAACAAACAGGTAAACTACTGGCAGCTGTGGTTGCCAGCATCATACTGTAAAAATACGGTGTGTTACTGTTTTTGAAATTAATAGATAAATACCGTATTGTCAGCTACAGTATAAAACTTTAAAGGGTTAGTTCACCCAAAAATGAAAATTAAGTCATTAATTACTCACCCCCATGCTGTTCCAACCCCGTAAGACCTTCGTTCATCTTCGGAACACAAATAAAGATATTTTTGATTGAATCTGAGAGCTCTATCAGTCCTAGATAGACTGCCTAAGGGAATGGCTCTTGACGGCCCATAAAGTCATTAAAGAAAAGGTTTAAATATTCCATGTGCCTACAGCGGCTCAATTATAAGTTTATCAAGCGACGAGACTACTTTTTGTGCGAAAAAAACATAAATAACGACTTTATTCGACTATTCTATTACTTCCTTATGGGCGCATGCGCGAGAACTGAGACGAGGACGTTCTCATTCGACTACTTTTTGTTACCGGCTGCTCACCGCTTAGGAGTTTTACCGCCACCTACCGTATAAAATGATGATCCATATATAAGGCGCTCCGGATTATAAGGAACACTGTCGTTTTTTGAGAAGATTAAAGGCTTTTAAGTGCACCTTACAGTTCGGATAATACGCTAATTGAAAAGCGTATGTACAGCGCGCATCTTCCTCTGCTTTTAAACATAAAGTTTTGCGCTTCCAGCTATATCAGCACATCATCTTATATGGTAGGGGGCGGTAATACTCCTAAGTGGTGAGCAGCCGGTAGTCGAAGGAGAACGTCCTCGTCTCAGTTCTCGCGCATGCGCCCATAAGGAAGTTATTTATGTTTTTTTCGCACAAAAAGTAGTCTCGTCGCTTGATAAACTTATAATTGAGCCGCTGTAGGCACATGGAATATTTAACCCTTTAAAGCTACACTGTGTGATTTTTACCCCATCTAGTGATGAAAAGGTATATGACCATCCAGTGAATATTAGTTTCTGTTCCTCTCAATTCCGATTTCGTTTAACTCCTACGGTGGCCAATTTAGTCCAAGATTAACATGGCTTTCAGTTCGACCTCGTCCATGAGTGTTAACTCAAACGTAAACGCGAAAGGCGAAGCTTGAATTAACGGGTATGTCCCTCTTTGGCTAATGTACTTTCAAGATGGAGGGGCAACATGGCGCTTACTCGTATGTATTTTCAATGGCGTATTATACACTCATGACAATACTTTATAACTTGAACGAAGTAAATATACATTAATGAGCACATAAATTTTTGAAAGAACTAAGTGTTTTTAGCTAAGAATAAACTAAAAGAGTTACACAGTGTAGCTTTAATTTAACAGCTATATGCTCTAACACAAAAACAGTAACACACTGTATAGTTACGGTATGACGCTGGCAACCAACTGCCAGTAGTTTACTGTTTTTTTTTTTAAAAGATTATTTTTTACAGAGAGGCATAATTTGGTCTGGCTTTTATGCATCATTATTTCACAGAGCAGCCTTTACTCTGGTGTTTAAAGAAGCATTTAGAAGAATTAAAACAAATAAACAAATAAATTTGAATTGAATTGAACTTATATGGGAATCATAACCCCCATCTTGATATTTTGCCAAAATATTGCATCTCAGAAAGTAGCGTCACGTTGCTAGTGACCTTTTGAAACAGGCTACGCTCCTGATGCATAAAAACTTGGTTTTAGCACAGAGGACCTGTTTTGAGAGGAACTTTTATTATCATTCCTACAACTTTAAAGACTGCAGGACATCATCATGTTAAGTGCAAGTATTAATGGCCTCTGACAGCCAGTGAAGTTTAAGTCCCATCAGTATTCCAGCCGGGCACGATGGGAAGGTCATTACTGAATGCAGTTAAATGTTACAAGAGATAAAGCACTGACCTCAGATCAGCATAGAAAAATGAAGAAAGGTCAGATTTACATTTCTGCTCTCTCACATTCTTCCCGCACCACTTCACCTCAACTTCTCTCGTGAGTATCTTTCTTTTGCATATGTCTCTTCTTTAATCATATTAAAACAAGAGGTCTTGGTGGATAAGTAGTATTGTTTATTACACACTCCCCATACAGCTCAAGTCAAGTAATACATGTATGACTGTTTGGATGCCTAGCTTCCTTTCTGCTAACCCCCACATATGGTCTGTAATATGATATAAAATATTATATTATTATGTTATATTACATTAGTGGGCTCAAAAAGCTGGAGACCATAGTAAATATATTCAATGAAAATAAAAAAAATCCAAGAACATAAGATGAACATTTAGCAGCCATTACGCCAGTCGTCAGTGTCACAAGATCTTTCAGAAATCATTCTAATCTGCTGTGTGTTGGTGCTCAAGTAACATTTTGTGTTATTATCAACATTGAAACAGTCATACTGATTAATATTTTTGTGAAAACAGGATTATTTGATTAATGTAGACACTTTGTTACAGTTTTAAACCCAAATTGAGTCAGTTACAAAACAGCAGCTGTACATAAAGGATTTAATTACACAACAGCTCTTATCATAGTACAGATCTTACTTTCATGTCTTTAACATAAAGATGCCAGCTGCATGAGTGCTCAGACCATCCATATAAGATTGACAGAAATGTTAGCTGATGATGCTGTGGAAAATTATGATTTATCTCTTATAAGCTTTTGACTAATTATCAAATTTGCATCAAATATAACCATGGCAGGGTTTTTTATTTATTTGTAAAACAGCAGAAAACACAATAAAGTGCAGCCTGCTGGATGAGACATTTGTACATTGGTGGTCTGCTCAGTCTTAACATCTTTAGTGCAGTGGGAATAAACTGTGGCCTGCCGATGATCAAACTAAATGTCTTGGGATTTACTAGGTCACATGGTCAAATAGTGGATAAAAGAAGGAAATAACCTTGTGCTCTTTTCTCGCTCTATTTTTCTGCCTTCTTACTTTGGTTTGTCCTTCTTCGGGTCTCTTTCTTAAGGTGGACAGATCATGACAGCCTTAAAATAGGTACCCTTTCCATTTCTAATGGTATTCTCTATAGCAATTAAATTGTAAATCACTACATTTTATGCATATCCATATCCATCCATCTAATAAATAACCCTGGGTCTTTGTAAACCCTGGATAAACTGAATCCTGGGTTAACTTTAGGGCTTTTCACACTGCACATTCCTAAACCCTGGTTTAAAGTCCAGTGGTTGATAAAGTACTTGAAAGCCACACTTACCAAATTGAAAGTAAAGATTGAAAGATTGAAAAAGACTTTGGTAGAAGTTAAAGTTTAAATGATTAGAATAGTATGTGAATAATTTTTAAAAGTATTTGATATTTATTGTACTTAAGTAGAGCTAAAAACATAAAATATACAGTTTGAGCATTTGAGAATTGTGTTCAGTGTTATATATACTGTATATATATATATATATATATATATATATATAGACCATTCACAAGATGTAAACAATACTGGTCCAGAAGCGCTTCCTGTTTCAGTTTTTTAACACTAGATAAAAGCTGGGATAAAATACAACCATTAGAACATTTAAAACTGAATCAAAAAGTTAAACAAACATCTTTAAGATGTTTTCTTTACATGTGAAATAAAGAAAACGGTTACAAACTGAAACAGGAAGTGCTTCTGGACCAGTGTTGTTTACATCTTGTGAAATGGTCTATATATATATATATATATATATATATATATATATTAAAAACAATTAATATCACCAAAAAAATGCACATATGTGGAGAATGAGTTGACAAGTTCATTTGGAGCTTCCACATACGTATATGCCATTCTGAACTTTGCATGTGTGACTGTGCTCACCACTCAAGATCCAAACAAACATCCAACAAGAGTCACACCTCATCAGCTGTTACTTTTCACATGTTCTTCAAGCACTAATCAAATGTGTGACTTCCACTAGAGTGCGTATTGCTTCCAAACAAGAACACCTCTGGTCAAATACCAATCTGTGAAGGGCCAGCTGCCACGGTGGCAGATAGAACAAGCACAATTACACACATTAGGCTGGTGGTGGGTTTTAATTGCGCACCCTGGTGGTGAAAAATAAGAAACAGACATTATTAGGCTCTGGGGTTTGTGCTCACTTGAGTCCCACTAAATTGAGTTGGATGTCCCTTCAGTCATTCTAGCCTCACAGAACAAGAAGAAACATAGTGCTTTAAACAGCCCATTCTCACCCCCAAGGCGTCACTCAACTGACGCCTTGGGAAGCATTTGGACATGCTTCAATATCTGACGCTTTAGGCGCCCTTTAGCGTCAGTTAGATGACGCCCTAGGATCGCGTGTACCCTCACCCCCACCCCACACCTAAACCTAACCGCGTCCTCTAACTGACGCTTTCCTTTAGCGTCAGTTAGATGACGCCCTAGGATCGCGTGTACCCTCACCCCCACCCCACACCTAAACCTAACCGCGTCCTCTAACTGACGCTTTCCTTTAGCGTCAGTTAGATGACGCCGTAGGATCGCGTCATGTAAGTGACGCTAAAGGGCGCCTAAAACGTCAAATATTGAAGCATGGTCAAAGGTGACGCCTTGGGGTGAGAATGCGTTGTAAAGGGATACTCCACTTTTTTTGGAAATAGGCTCATTTTACAACTCCCCCAGAGTTAAATAGTTGGGTTTTACCGTTTTCGAATGTGTTTAGATATTTAGAAGATTATCAGTAACCAGACAGTTTCTGGTCTCATTGACTTCCATAGTAGGCCTATATATTTTTAATGAGACCAGAAATTGTACCCAGGGTTTTGACAGATCTGGGGAAAACTGTATTTTTACTATGTTGTGTTTATGTATGGCTACTATGAAGCATTTTAATTTGTTGTGTTCATGTATGGCTGCTACCTTGGTCTCTCTTGTAAAATAGATTTTTGATCTCAAAGAGACTTCTTGGTGAAATAAAGCTAAAATAAAATATCAATGTATCATATTTGATACATCAGGTTTTATGGCTCAGCTATGCAACGCGTTCTCATCCCTTAACGTCATATAGAACGCTATATGACAAAACGGCGCTATACTACGCGCATGGCACACGTTATCGTTAATATAACACGCGCTGTGAGGGCTAAGTTTAGGTGTGGGGTAGGGTGTGCGTGTCACATTCACGCTAAAGGATTTATAACGTCTTGGGTTCGCGTGTTATATTAACGATACAGGGTGCCATATGCGTAGTATAGCGCCGTTTTTGCATATAGCGTTCTATATGACGTTAAAGGATGAGAACGGGCTGAGCTATGATATATTGAGAATATGGAACTCATACTCAAAGAGAAAATAAACACCTCAATTTTATTCAGAGGCACAAACTGAGCAAAAATATGCAATTTCTTGTGTGTGTGTGTGTGTGTATATATATATATATATATATATATATATGTAACCCCTCACACCCGGGTCCAACTCGCCCCGCTCCGAGCAGGCCTCGAACCCGGGTCTCCGGCATGAGAGTCAGGCGCGCTAACAAGGAGGCTAAAGACTGCAGCCCCTAGCGTCTGTCGCTAGAGCGCCTATTGAGATCGGGGAGTGAGGTTTACTCACACAGCAACTACTAGCTGGCCTCCGTTACACTCACCCCCCTAAACCTCACTCTCATCTGGGTCACGGCACCAATGTAACCCCTCACACCCGGGTCCCACTCAACCCGCTCCGAGCGGGCCTCGAACCCGGGTCTCCGGCATGAGAGTCAGGCGCTCTAACAAGGAGGCTAAAGACTGCAGCCTCTAGCGTCTGTCGCTAGAGCGCTTATTGAGATCGGGGAGTGAGGTTTACTCGCACAGCAACTACTAGCTGGCCTCCGTTACATATATATATATATATATATATATATATATATATATATATATATATATGTATCAGTTGTTAATTGTGTATATATATATATATATATATATATATCAGTTTTTATATCAGTTGTCAATTTCCTAATATTAATATTATGTCTTAAGTACTAATAATTAGTAAGTAATAATATGTATTTTATGATCAAAGCTCTGTCGTTCAGTTCTGTTGGTTAAAGCATATAATGTAAAGCAAATTGCAATATGATGGTGATTGAACTTACACACCAACTATTGTGATTTAAAAATAAATATACAGTTTGTTATGATGTAATGGACTATGATGGATTACCCAAAATATCACAAGTTCATATTTTACCTCGCAAATATCAGCAGAGAAACCTTGATGTGTGAGTTCCAGAATAAGAAAATCCCACAATCACAAAAACAATCACAAGCCTCACATTCTGGTGTAAATTTTTTATCTTGCATTGATTTTTATCCTGTTAAAAGGAGCTGAAAGGTAATTCAATGCAACCACTGTATTGAGTGTGCCGTGTGGGCATCTTACTTGAAAAGTTATTTTCAGTGGTTTCCACCACTCTCCGCAAGCTCTTTCTGATGTTCCTGTCACTAAGAGTAAAGCACCTTCAAATTACTGTCAGTATAACGCAATTACCTTACAGAGAAGGATCGAGAGAGAGAGAGATGCAATGCCCATCTGCTGTTTCTGTACGTGTAGGACCTAAAATGGCTCTTGCAAACAATTTAAGACACAACAGATGTGTTACAGACGTTGTTGTTTTTTTTTTTCTTTTTAAAGCAGAAATTATGTTGATAAGCGCTTAAACTTCTAAATGAGTTAGCATTGATCTGACTTTCCTTGCTTGAATACTCCTCTGCGACGACTTGAGAATACTCAACCCGACATACACACACAACCTGTCTCGTAATTAACCGTATCCCCACATGGTCAGACTGACATATACCTATTTGTCTTTGCAGTGCGCTTAAAGCTGTGTTGTCAAGGAGAGTTTATTTCTGAAGTTTATTCAGTAATCCTGTGCGATCTAAATTGAGAGGGAAGAGCTGAAATCAGACATATTACTTGAAAAAGACACTTTATATCCATGTGAGCCATATAGCACCTGTAACAGTTGATGATGTTGTAAAAACAGTTTCAATTAGGAGATAAAGAGTGTCAGGGTTCAAATGAAGTAGGCTGGAACCGTCTGTTTTTTTTAAAGGATAGCGAAAAGCTAACGCTAACATCTTGTATTTAATGCTTTAACTCCATTCATCCAAGTTTTAATTGGAGGTAAATAGTGTGAGATTTCTAAATTTCTGGCAAACATGCAGAGACCCGTTCGTGGTTAATAACAAAGATCCCATATCGGTGTCCTAATGCAGAGAACAAATAGGCAATTTTCCAACAATCATTATTCTTCTAACTGCACAACGGGCGAGAAATGATTTACCTCCCAGGCTAGAGTAATGTAAAATAATGCACATTCGTATTGTTTTTCCTGACCTGATTTAAAGATTTCTGCAAAGCTGCAGAGCTAGCGAGGAGGTCTAATGTTCAGTATTTTGTGCTTGACAGTGGTTTACATTTCACTTGGAGTATGCGCTACTCAAAAGAGCTATTCAGTATCAAAAGCTCTCCCCTTTGAACCTCTATATTTATTGTGACTCCTACAGAGCTGAGATTACATGGACATCAGTGTCTTATCTGCTGTATTTAACTACATGAAAAGCTTAACCATTTTTCTCTCATGATAAGAGCAGAGAAGCAGCATGGAACAGCTTCAGAATGCTTGCATCATCCTTCCCTGCGGAATACAGTGTAATACGTGTTATAGCCTCTGAAAGAAAGTTACAGAGTTCCTCTAAAAATGTGTCGTATTTAGACTGGAGAGAGCAAAACGCTACCCCGAGGTGTTAAATGTAAGCGGCTTTGTGGAGCCTCGGAAAACAAGCTCTGAGTCCTTGTTCAGCACAGAAAGTATAAGATTCTGAGAGGTCTCATTTCTTGTGTGTGTGTGGTTTGCAATATAGAACTTTTGAAATGAAACATATTTGAACAGTTTGAAAGGAACCGTTAGTTAAGAGAGCTTTGGCTTGTGCATGATTTGTTTTTTTCTGAGAGCGTCTTAGATGGTCTCTGCTGCATTGGCATCAAGTCACATTGGCTAGGTGCCCCTCTCTAAAGGGTTTTAATCACTGCCAACATGAAGTGCTGCTCTGAAGCTCCAATGATAATGGACAGAATGGAAGAATGAAAACTTAGTCGGATTTAGGTGGCAATGTTTAGAGATCCGTAGCAAAAAGAATAGCTCACCATAAAAGTTGAAAATTGTGATTATTTATGCCTGGTTCAGATTGCACGATTTTAGCCCGATTTTGGCATGATCCGTTTGTTGTCGTGGGGATTCGTAAACGACAACGGGCGTCGGGATCGTATCATCTTGTATAGTGTGTCATAGTGGGCGACAACATACGTCGCGTCTGCGATGCTTCACGACAAAAAGACTAGCATGTTTAATTTTTTTAACGGTCGTCCACGACGGTTCCGTCACATGTGTGAGGTTGACCAATAGGAGCACAGAAGCTTTTCCGTAAAAATGGCGAAACAAAAGAGAGACGATGGTGATAACGTTAAAACTAAAAGTAAAAATATATAAGAAAACAATATTTTACCTCAAGTTCTCTTTGGAGGATTGACAGCCCATACTGTCCTCTTCGAGCAATTCCAGCCCGTTCTCAGCCTTTAACGTCATATAGAACGCTATATGCTAAAACGGCGCTATACTTCACACATGGCACCCTTTATCGTTAATATAACACGCGAACCCAAGACGTCATAAATCCTTTAGCGTGAATATGACACGCAGACCCTACCCCACACCTAAACTTAGCCCTCACAGCGCGTGTTATATTAACGATAACGGGTGCCATGTGCGTAGTATAGCGCCGTTTTTGCATATAGCGTTCTATATGACGTTAAAGGATGAGAATGCGTTGGCAATTCAGGAACGTGTCCATTATCGGGTTTTCTTTCTCTTTTTTTAACTTTTTTCTGAACACAGGACAGCCAATACGACACTCACCGCTTCATCCATTGTCCGGAAGTCACATGCTGCTAGTTTCGCCTTCTCGATGACATCACGCGCGGCATGCGATGACTGGTCAGGAAGCAACGTGTAGTCTGACATGTGTCTTGTCCACAACACGACAGGATTTTAGGAGTCAAAATCGTGTAAAATCTGACATTGACTATCGTAACAGACAAAAAAAAATTGTGTAATCTGAAGCAGGCATTACTCATCCTCAAGTCGTTCCAAACTAGTATGACTTTCTTCTGTGGAAGACAAAAAAATATGTATTTTAAAAAAGTCTCCGTTTTTTCCACGTACAATGAAGCCAACAGGGTTTGTCAAAGCATCTTCTTTTGTGTCATTCAAATGAAGGAAGGTCAAACAGGTTTGAGAAACTGAACATGAGTTACTGTAGTAATAACTATAAATAATGCACAATTACAACTAACCCTTACCCTATGGTAAGTACATGTAGTAGTTAATTTAACGCTTCCTTTTACAGTCCAGTTACCCATGCAAACTTATTTTAGTAACTACAATTACTGGGTAATAACTAGTATAACCCTGAACCTACCCCTTAACCTACCCCTGTTCCATGTACTTACCTTATATTAGCCAGTAGGCTACTTTCTAGGTAAATACACTGTAAGTACTGTACTGTAAAAGGAACAGACACCTGAAAATAACATGTAACCATAGATTGTAAATGTAATTGTTGTGCTGTAAAACCATCTAAGCATATGCACATATTGGGTGATAATCAGCCAATCAAGAAATACAAATGAAGAATTATGTCAACAGCGTCTTATTTCATTCTACCTATATATGATGAAGATGGATTGCAACTGAAGTGCACTTGCACATGAAAAAGAAATGTGCTTTTCAAAGGTCTAATTTTTGCCCTGCAATAATATCAAGACTCTCATCAATCAACTCTTTAGAATCACAAGAGGCTTTGTGAACTGTCCTTCATCTGTTCTTCAGTAATGCATGCTAGTATTCATTTTTTTTTTTATTTCAGGTTTGTCCCAGCAGAGATTTTTTTTTCCTATGACTTAATTCCTATGCCTATATCTCAGATTCAACTCCTGACCCCATGTGTTGCTTTTTTCTTCTTACCTTGGCATTTGTCCTTTTGTAGTTCTGATGGGACATACATTTGGGATTGCATTGTTTTTTATGTTGTTGTTTTTTAAGTCTGACTAAAACAATGTTAGTTTAATAATGTTTGAAAATAATCTTTTAATTTACAATGAAGGGAAACAAAATCATTTGAAAAAAAAAAAGACAAGGCTCAAATTAAAATGTATGTTACATTTGATTTTCTAAAAGCAGAGCAATAGTCAATAGTGTAGTAGAACAAATGCAATTAAACTATGATTCGTAAAAATTGACGTTATAAGCCTTCTCCTAAATAAGGAAAAGGGAAAACTTCCAGGGATGAGATAAGAGAGGGTCACAGAGATGCCATCACTGCAAATCGTTTCAGATGAAAAGCTTGTGCGAAATGATCAGCAACTTGATATTCAGAGATAATCTTCTGCTGGATTCATTAATCTTTTCAGCATGTTCACACATTTACTTGCAACACAACATAGTTTTGAGGGGCACGCCAGAGGCTCATACCCACCCAGGATGTTTGAAAGCAATCAAAATTACAATATGTTTTCCCCGTTCATTTTCAGCTTAAGTTTATTCCCATGTTTTGGCTATAAAGAGCTTTTATTCCTTGCTTTTCCTGAGCTCCGTGTTGGACAAAAAGATGAATTGGGAATAATGAAGAATTTGATTTATTATAAGAATAAAATGACCTGTTGATTATATTAGGTTTATTACATTAGGTTGAGAATGGGTTTGCTCAGTGGTGACCGATTACAAGCTAATGGCAACTGCTGATTGTTGCTCATTTTTTGTTTAAATTTAGAGATGAGCCAAATTGGGGGTGGGGTGGGAGTGGGGTCATTAAGGATGAAGCAATTTATTATGTTCCCTCCACAGTGTCTTTATGTACAGCTAAACTCATGCTCTCACAGAAATCACAATATGAAGACATACATTTTCAAGTATGCCAGCATACTCCTCAGTTTAAGGAAAAGCTATTTTTTCTCTTTCAATAAACCTTATTCGGTGCACCCACTCATAGATCTGAGTGCAAGTGTATCAGGATGAGGACAATTTAACAGAGTGGGATGTTTAACCCCACTCTCATGTTGAACAGTTGAATCACATGAGTATGCTTTACACTGCTTCAAAAATGGCTAAAGTAAAATCAATATCATGCTCTTGAGCATATACGTTGCAAAAGGGATATAATTTTTACAGCTTGTCATGATTGAATCGACAGTATTTCTTTGAGCGTTAATAGGAGGTTAGAGATTCAAATACCACACGGACTTATCTTCTGAAAGGCACAACGCTCTCCTGTAACCATTGCGTCTGGATCTCATGATCTTCTATATGTTGAAGGACAACTTGTAAAGTGCCGGAAATATGAATGTATTGCAATTGTGTTTTTTTTATTGCCACTCACATTCTCCACACAGTCACCGACCAATACAAGAGCCAAACAATCATAGATGACTCTCACAGAGGGCCAAGGCCACCAGAGCGCCAAAGAAAAGTTGGCAAAGTTATTTATCCTGCAGTTAAGCTCATCCTTGAGAGGCTTGAGAATGACCTCAGTCCGTATTTGAGATGGAGGGGAGGTGTTGGAGAACGGGGACCATTTAATCTCCCCACTGGTGAGAAAGATGGGCAGAGAGACATCTATTAAACTGAATCTTTGTGCCTGAATATAGGCATGTGCTTCCTCTGAGACTCTACCTAAGGCTACTGCCAACAGTCACCGGCATCCCCAGGGAGCACGACTTCCCACAGAGATTCCCGAGACGGTGAACATGTCACAATATTCCCCGGTTCTCGATCACAGTCTAGGCTTTTCATGCGGTACGTTCCTCTGGTATTTCTCTCCTAATTATGCAGGTGCCACGAGGCATGACCACCCGTTCTCGCCAAAACTGCGTTGCCATAACCTTTAATTGGGTCTCATTATAAAAATACTCTACTCCCGGCCGATAAGATGCGAATACCTGCTGTTTCTCCTCTTAACATGTGTGAATCACTTTAAGGAAGGCAAATTATGAAGGCAGACATTCCAAAAGGTACTGTAATGCATTTGTGCACTCATGTCTCTCGGCCATTTTCTCCAATCATTAAGGAGCAATGCAATGAGTGGTTGCGACTCTGGCAAGTTCTTCTTGTTTAGTAATTATGCATAAGGCTGTAAGTGAGTCTTTCAGCCTATCTCAACTTCTGGATGATCATTATGTGCATTGAATACTGAGAAGGCTCTTTCAGTCGGAGGTTGAGGGCCTGGTCAGCTTGTCCTCCACTGTATGAGTGAAATTTGATTAGGAGTCTAATTATGTGTAGCAGAGAATGAGGGGGGTCACGCTAGGCTGGCTGCTTTTCGCAGTCGTTCTCGCTCTTTTTCTCTCGTTTCCAATCATTCCTCGCACTCTTGTAGGCTGTGGAAACGGAAATACTTAACAAAACCAGAAGTGGCACATTTTTCCCCCTCTATTCAGAATGATTTAAAATCATCAGCACCCAGCCATAATCTCTGCCTGTATACGATCATATGAGCATTTGTCTTCGAGGTAAAAAGAATTGATTTTGGGAGAATGCATTGCATTTCATCAGCGCAGAGTTCTGATGAGATCCTATGTGGGATTTTATTTTTATGGTGACCTTTATCTTTGAGCATCTTACCGCCTGCAGTGGAATCCTTCAATTTTAATCACTTGTTCTGAAGTTTTGACAGGGCATACAGTTGATGCATCTATACTTTGGAAAATAATTTGGACCATTTTTCAGCATGGAGATAATGTGACTAGTGACAATTGTATTTTTTAATGCAAATGTATTTGTAAGGTGTTTAAAAGAGTTATATGTCAAAGGAAATTTATTTCAATTAATTATAAATTTTCCCTGATGTCACTAGACATTAAGAAATCATGTTCATTTCAAATACTTATTTCACCGACAGCCAGGATACTGTCATTTAAAAAGTGAAGTTGCAGCCCTCAACTTGATGTTGATGTTGTCAAGTTGTGTTTTGTTCTGATGCGTCTCCCTCCACCAATCTACCAATCACGGACTCAGTAGTGTTGCGGCATTCGGGTTGCCAGCTCTTCTCTAGTTACCACAGCTGCAGATAAAAACTTGTCAGAATCGGATTAAAAAATTCTAACGTTGCGAAACCCCAAAAAACTCGATATGAATCCGAAATACTTTGTTACAAACCCCATAATTAATAATTAACAGAAAAAAAAACTCACTGTGTAGGACTTGCTATTAATCATCTTGTAGCCTACATTCCTGCTGGACCCTGCAGCATATCTGATACGCCCTAATTTGAAAGTGATTGCAGTACCAGTTTCGGCCACAATCTTGCATACAGCTCCTTTAACAAGTGTTTGTGTGTGTACTTGTACAACTATCTTTGTGAGGACCGGTTTTAGTTTTAGATCATCAAGGTTGAGGACAAAGAAAGTAGAGAGAGGACATTTTGACATATGTGGCATTATATGACATACACATAGTTTACTTGTCAATGCCCCTGACCAAACAGGTTTTCTTGCCCATTGTTTTCTTGTATTGATTGAGCCAGTGTTGCTATGTCTGGCTGGACAAGGTTGCTAAATGGCTATTCCTTGTCTCTGCATATTAAGCTGTGAAAATTGTTTTACTATGAAAACAATTACGCATACAATAGCCTGAAATCCTCCCACAGACAAAGAAAAATAAGACCTGATGATTTACATCTGGAATGACACTATGGAAAATTATTGAGGGAACTTTTTGCAGACAGGCCTGTAATAAGAGTTCAATAACTGTGAACTAACGAGACCAGCTCCTAGTTTATATATAAACTAGTGTATTAATAGGAGCTGGTCTCGTTAGTTCACAGTTATTGAACTCTTATTACAGGCCTGTCTGCAAAAAGTTCCCTCAATAATTTTCCATAGTGTAATTCCAGATTTAAATGATCAGGTCTCATTAAATAATCATTTTTTCACCCCTGGAGAACATTGAAATGATTGAAATTTCAAAACAATTTTATTCTACAACCAGTTATTTGTTGGCAGCCAACTGTGACATTTTTTTAAATTCTGTTAGTAAATACATGTCGATGCGTTGCTAATAACACGCATGTTTGGTTTTCCAACCTCGATGCTGAAGTTTCCCAATAGTGAATTTAGATTGAGACTCGACGTGCATGTAGAAATCTAATCTCAGGCAGGCGACAGCAGATATTGATATATGCTGTGCTGTGTTTTTCCATTAATGAAGATTACCTGCCTATTCCTATTTGTACATAGAGGTGTCAGACTTAGATTTGATTTCATCAATTTGACTGTATGTGTTTGAGCTACTACAGTACATCCAGCAAATGGAAAAGGTTCATTCAGCTCCCCTTAATATGCAGCTGTCAATTTTCCACGCATTCAACTAAAGACAGGCAGTAATGTCAGAGATTTTTCAGCTTTTCTTCTCCCAGGTGGTTTTACAACTTGAGGGTTGTCTGACTAGATGCAATTTAAATGATAAATCGACGTAAGGGACTCTTTATTTGTCAGGATCCTGTCTATTAATACAGATATCTGTATGCAAAACATATCCCCTGAGCGCGTGCAATAATGCATGGATTGATATTCTTCTTATTGTCGTTGTTGAGATCTTGTAACTCAGATTGATGAAGTGACAGAGCAACCTATTATCTATATTCTGAACATACTGATGTAACCTCTCCTTAGGATGACAATTTAACGAGACAGGGATGCAACTTGGTTATAAAATACGGTACAACAATCTGAAATTGTTGACTACCCAGTGAAACGTTGACATTTTAAAACGACACTCCTTGACTCCTACAGTTTTTCTTTTCCACTCCCATTTTTCTCCCGAGCGACCTTCGCCACCGACTTGGATAATTATTGTCCTTCTCAAATGATGTGCAGTGTTATGTGTTTTCCTGCACACTTATAGGCCATCCAGCAGGGTAATATCCCTGAAAAATAACAGAGCAGTTAGTTCTTCTGATCTATTCCCACTTTTTGTGTTTGAATGAATATGTAAATTACTCTCCACTATAAGATGAATTCAGGGGCAGTTTTTTTTTTTTTCAAACAAAAGCTTAAGTGCTGCACCAACAAAGCTAAATGTTTGTTAATGTACCTTTGTCTTTCTTTACGCTGACTGTCAGGAGGTCTTAACAACAACCTTGTCAATGCTGCCTCCATGCTCATATGAAATCATGTCAGCTCGGATCCTGTTCACCCCCCAATTAGATGCTACGGGTCTGGTAATCTGAGATGTCATCTTTCATTGCTTTCCTGTCAGCCTTTCTCAAAACCATCCAGTGACCTTTGCAGTCACTTGATATTAACTTGGTGACTGATTAAAGCTGAATTCCCCTCAGGACAAGCCACCGCCAAAGAAAAACAAAGGATCGTAAAGTATATGTTTTATTAAGTGATTGGCGCAATATAACTTTGGCATAATATCTGTCATGTTTTTGAATGGCTAAATCTATATTATATAATTTCATTTAGCTGAGTGGAGGCCAAACTCTTTTTGTGCCTCCTGGATGTTTGGCCACCCACAATCATACAAAGCCAGCTACCTATGGGCCAATTTCATTAGTAAAACCTCTGAAAACATTTCTAGACGACTATGTAGCGAAGTTTTTTGAAAACATCAAATAACTCAGACAGCCTTGCCCTCAGGAGCAAAAACGTTGTTTCAAAGTAGAAAAGATGCTTCATCTTGTTCCAGGAATATTCTGAAGGATCCTCATGAGTCTTGCCTTTGCCAATTTTCTAGTGTTTCTCACTTCTTAAACCCTCTGCCATTTAAGTTGCCCAGTGCCTTGCTAAAAAACGTTTGCGTGAATCTCAGCATGGTGACCAATGCATAATTGCATTCCATTCACTCAGAAGCTATAGAGCCAACAGGGCATTATGGTAATTAGAAAGGGACAGAAAACTGGCAAATGAAATATGGCTGAGCGAATAAATGAAGGAGGGGTTTAGAGGGTACTTTAATCAGCTAGAGACCAGGTACAGCCAAAAACAAAGTTATAGATTAAAAGAAAAAGTTCACCCCTTGCACTCTTGCCTGGGAAGGCAAATTAAAAAACTTTTAATGCAATATTCAATGTGTCTCAATTCTCTTTTTACAGACTTTTTTTGCAAGCTCCTGACAACCATTTGCCTTCGTATCATGCCGCAAATGAGGATTGACTTGGTTCCATATGGTTGGACAGCCCTAAAATAAACACATGGGATCATTTTATGACTGCCGTAGGTGAGTAATGGATTGTGAAAGGTTAATTTAATGAAACTCTAGCAATTGTATTAAGCAAACGTCTCTTTCCTGATCAGGCAATGTGGCTATAACCCGAAGAGAGCGTAATTTAATTTATTCACTAAAATGGGGGTGGAGAGAGCAGCTGTAGGCCAGGTGATTGGTGGGAATATTGACTGACAGGTGTCGGATTGCACTGTTGTTCTAATGAGCGTTAGCAAACCCCTCATGTTACCTGAGCGGTCTACCAAGTAAATATGACCAGTCTTGTTGTTGGATGCCTATACTGTTGCTGTAAGGTCAGGACCATCTGATTATGTGAACGAGTTGAATATCTTAGAACTTACCCGATACAAAATTCTCTTTCATTAATTGTAAGTGCATGTAACTCTGTGTATTTCTCCATTTTTAAATCGATATTGAAAAGAGTTTAGCATGAGATGCAGGTAAAATAAACATTGATCGCTACTGAGAACTCATGAATCATGCAAGTGATGCAATTTTAGTTTTTAATGATGTACGGATCCAACGCAAGTAAAACAGGTGCTACTTTTGTTCAACTAGTCATTTCTTGCTCAACATGTTGCATACCCCTTTGTGACTGAGCTTTTATTTCCTATTAAGTTTGTCTGTTTTATAGCCAGAATGTTAGTGGTAACACTTTACAATAGGGTTAATTTGTTAACATTAGTTAACTGCATTAGTTAGCCAAAACTAATCTTTGTTAATGTGAATTTCAACATTTACAAATACTTTATTAAAATTTTTATTAAAACTAACTTGAACAAATAATGAACAGCTTTATTTTTATTAACTAACATTAACAAATAGACTAACATTTATATTGCTCATGGTTAGTTAATGCATAATGTTAATATAACCTTGTTGTAAAGTGTTACCTTGTTAGTTAGTCCACCTCTGACAGTATTCAGATGAATCCCTTGCCTCTGATGCAATGTTATAAAAAATAGTTAGCATAATCTAATTGCTATTCCATCAACCACTTGAAATATGCAGAATGAATGAAAAATCTTGCATTAGCAGTGTCAGGTTTAAGATCATTTGTGAAATTCATCGAAATGAGACATCCCTCCACCTCTAATTAGAGGCCCCTCGGCCTCGAGATGTTATGAGAATGCCAACGAAAATAATGAATTCGTAATAGCTGAAGGAGATCAATGATATCCTGAGCAGTTAATGAAATTATCACCCCATGCCTAGCTACAGTATGTAAACAAAGGGCTGAGTAAACAGAGCCAAAGGACTTATTATTCAACCGACATATGCTGCTCATCACACGGGAATGAATAAGTAAAAAGTGCCTTTTTGGGAGTCGATTAATTTATAGATGCATGCTGCGATGTCAGACGTGGCATTAATGATGGATATGAAATATCAGCTAAAGCCAGGTGTAGATATTATGTTCCTGCAATATAAGCTAAATTAATATGAGTCTGTGTATTTATTGGTTTACCTTCGAATGATTCAATTCCCGCAGAATTAAAAGTGCTTGTGAGATTTATAGATTGCTTAAAATGGCAATATGTCTTCAGCCTTCAGGCCTCAGTGTGCAATTGGCACAATGCAATAAGTGCTTCTTATTGTCTTATGTAATAAAAATGTTGCCCTCTTTGAAACTAAAAGGGCTCCCTGTCGTTGTTAGAAAAATATTTAGAGTTAAAATAAACATAAAAATAACTTTTTTTAAATCGAAAAAGTTTCCAAGAAAATAAGCACAGTAGGCACTGAGTAGTTCACTTTTTTAAACATTTTTGCTGATAATTTACTCACCCCCATGTCATCCAAGATGTCCATGTCTTTCTTTCTTCAGTCGAAAAGAAATTAAGGTTTTTGATGCAAACATTCCAAGATTTTTCTCCATAAAATGGACTTCAGTGGGAACTAAACGGTTAAACTAAAAATGAACAATTTTCCCGTTTATTTTTTTTGTTGAATGAACCAAATGACTCGGAAAAATATTCGTTCATTTTGATGAACGAGTTTGAACAGGAGAGTCACAAACACGCATCACAGAACAGAGCAAGGCGAGCATTTGAGCTTATAAAACGTCCTCGGGTTACGACTGTAACCCTTGTTCCCTGAGAAGGGAACGAGAACTGCGTCCAAGTGACACTTTGGGGAACGCCCCTCAGCGTAGCGTCTCTGAAGCATGAATGAAACTAAGCCAATCTCCGATTGGATCAACGTGATGACGTGATGTGTGACGACACATAGGCGGAAGCATATATAAGGAACCGGCACACACAACATGTCAGCTTCTGTGATGAAGCAAGCGCTCCCAGGCAGGGGAAGGCGTGGCCACGAGACGCAGTTCTCGTTCCCTTCTCAGGGAACAAGGGTTACAGTCGTAACCCGAGGACGTTCCCTATCGAGGGAACTCAAACTGCGTCCAAGTGACACTTTGGGGGAACGAGTACCCACTACGCCACAACGCGCCCTGCCTGTCCTGGTGTGAAGCTGCTCACAGGCACACTCAGGACGCGAGCACAAGAGAGCCGGGTGTCGACGGAATGTCTAAGCTGTAAAACCTAATGAAGGTATGTGGGGTAGCCCATCCAGCTGCATCGCAGACTTCCTGGATGGGGCCCCTGCGAGAAGGGCCCTAGAGGATGCTATGCCTCTAGTGGAATGGGCCCTCACAGCCAAAGGTGAAGGCATACCGCGCACCTGATAAGCTGTGGAAATCGCATTGACAATCCAGTTGCTGATGGTTTGTTTTGAGGCCGGAAACCCCTTTTTGGGCGACCCGAAACATACCAGCAACTGGTCCGCCTTCCGCCATGAAGAGGACCTCTGAATATATATCCCTAGTGCTCTGACAGGGCAGAGCCTATGAAGTCTCTCCTCATCCGCCGTCAGGTGAGGTGGGGGATGAAATGCCTGCAGAACCGTAGGCCGTGCCACATTAGATGGCACCTTAGGCAGATAGCCAGGCCTAGGGTGAAGGATGGCCTTAATGTTGCCTGGAGCAAACTCCAGGCACTCGTTAGATATGGAGAGCGCCTGAAGATCTCCCACCCTCCTCAGAGAAGTGATGGCCAACAGAAAAGCGACCTTCAGCGTTAGGTTCTTGGCCTCAGCCGACTCCAGTGGCTCGAAGGGGGCCTCAGCCAATCCTTCTAGAACTACTGCCAGGTCCCAAGAGGGAACCCTGGTACGAGCCGCAGGTCTCATCCTCCAAGCTCCACGGAGGAAACGTACGATCAATTGGTGTCTCCCCAGAGACCCATCACCCAACGGAGCGTGGAAAGCCGCAATGGCAGCCACGTACACCTTGAGCGTGGACGGGGTAAGACCAGAGGAGAAGCGATCTTGGAGGAACTCCAGCACTGAAGCCACTGGGCAGTTAACTGGGTCAACCTCACGCCTCCTACACCAATCAATAAACACATTCCACTTTAAACCATACAGTTTCCTCGTGGAGGGAGCTCTAGAGCTGAGTATGGTCTCCACTACTCCAGCTGACAGGCCAGCCTCTAGGTACTGTGCCCCCTCAGGGGCCAGACCCACAGTTTCCATAACTCCGGCCGAGGGTGAAATATTGAGCCCCCCGCCTGTGTCAGCAGGTCCCTCCTGAGGGGAATCTCCCACGGAGGGCCGTCTAGGAGCAATATTATGTCCGAGAACCATACTCGGGCCGGCCACAACGGGGCTACCAACAGTAGACTGATCCCGTCGCGACGGACCCTTTCCAGAACTCCCGGGAGCAGAGCGATCGGGGGAAATGCATACAGACGCAGCCTCGGCCACGTCTGCACCATAGCATCCAGCCCCAGTGGGGCTGGAGGGGTGAGGGAAAACCACAGCGGACAGTGGGTCGTCTCTCGAGACGCAAACAGGTCCACTTCCACAGGGCCGAACCTCTGACATATCGACTCCACCACCTCGGGGTGAAGTCTCCAATCCCCGGGCCTCAGCCCCTGTCTCGACAGGACGTCTGCTCCCTGATTTAGACTTCCCGGGATGTATGTTGCTCTCAGAGACAACAGTTTCCCCTGGGACCACAGGAGGATCTGATGCGCCAGTCTGCATAGAGGGCGAGACCTCAGGCCCCCCTGATGGTTTATATAGGCCACCACTGACATGCTGTCTGACCTCACGAGGACGTGATGACCTCTGAGGTCCGGCAGGAAGCTCCTCAGATCCCGGGAGACCGCCAACATTTCCAGGCAGTTTATGTGCCAGGAGGAATGATGGTCCCGCCATAGGCCTGTCGTGAAGCGGCCGTCCATTACCGCGCCCCAGCCCGTGAGGGAAGCGTCTGTCGAAACGGTTTTCCGGCGACATGGCGCTCCCAACACTGGACCTTGGGACAAGAACCAAGCTTTCTTCCACATAACCAGAGAACGAAGGCATCTGCGCGTAACTCTGATTGTGCGGAACGGGTTTCCCCTCGGGGAGAACCCCTTGGTTTTTAACCACCACTGGAGGGCCCTCATGTGCAGCAGGCCAAATGGAATGATGTTGGACGCTGCTGCCATGAGTCCCAGCACTCTCTGGAAATGCTTGACAGTGACGGCTTGGCCTAGCTTTATCCCAGCCACTGTGGCCAGAATGGACTCGACTCGCGCAGGCGACAATCGTGCCCGCATTATGACCGAATCCCATACCACTCCCAGGAACGTAGTCCTTTGGGCTGGTATCAACACGCTCTTCTTCGTGTTTAGTCTCAACCCCAGTTTCTGGATGTGGGCAAGAACAACATCTCGATGCTGAACCGCCAGCTCTTGAGACTGGGCCAGAATCAGCCAGTCGTCTATATAGTTGAGCACCCTGATGCCCTGGAGCCTCAGGGTGCTAGAGCTACATCCATACATTTGGTGAATGTGCGGGGAGAGAGAGCTAGGCCGAATGGAAGAACCCGATATTGGTACGCTTCGCCCCCGAAAGCGAACCTCAGGAACTTCCTGTGGGATGGAAGGATGGATATATGAAAGTATGCGTCCTTCAGATCTATCGTGACGAACCAATCCTCGGATTGGATCTGACTCACGATCATGGGAATAGTGAGCATCTTGAACCTGAATCTCCTCAGAGAGCGGTTCAGATATCTGAGATCTATGATCGGACGCAACCCCCCATCTTTTTTGGGAACTATAAAGTAGCGGCTGTAAAACCCGGACTCCCTGTCTAGTGGAGGAATATGCTCTATGGCCCCCTTTGCCAGCAGGGAGTTTACTTCCTGTTCCAATACCCGACCCTGCGTCGGGTTGACTACAGTCCAGACCACCCCGTTGAATCTGGGTGGGTGGAACCCGAACTGCAGCCTGTACCCGTATTGTATCGTGCGCAGCGCCCACGGGGAAATATTCGCTAGATTTTTCCATGCATCGAAATATTTCGCCAAGGGAACCAGGCTCTCGAGCCTGGTTTCGGGTATTAATCGGGATTCGTTCTCGACCGCCTGAAACGAATCTCCGGCAGGACTGGACTGAAAACGATTCTCGATGGGCGAACGCAATCGCTGCCCGTCCGCAGGCTCGTGGGGCGGACAAAGCAGCTTGCGATCGCTGGAAACCGATGCGTCCCGAAACGTACTTGACGGCGGGAGAACAACATCGATTTCCTGCGGGCTCCGCGAGGGAGACGACCTCAGTCGCTCCATCACGGGTGGGGCCGCCCGCAGAGATCCTAGCACTGCTAGGACCTCTTAGATGTTTTCTTAGCCTGCAGGACGGCCCTCAGGTCGCCCTGCTTGGCTTGCGGCTTAGATTGAGAGCGCCGTCTATGCCCCCAAGCTCCTTGAGGGGGGGCTCTAGACGCGACTCTCTCTCTCTGAACCTGCCTGTAGGTGGAGGAGCTGGTACCTGGCTGAGGCTGCGACTGCCCACTGGGGGCAGACTTCCTGGATACTGAGCGACGAGGGAGTAATTGTTTGAAGGCCGCTGATTGATTTTTCGCCTCCTGAAACCTGTCGACAACGGTATTAACAGCGTCGCCGAACAGGCCAGAAGGCGAAATCGGGGCATCAAGGAGGAAAGCCCTGTCTTTCTCCCTGATGCCCGTCAGATTTAACCATAAATGTCTCTCCGAGACCACCATTGCCGCCATGGAGCGACCGACAGCGCGGGCCGTCTCTTTGGTGACTCGGAGAGACAAATCAGCGACCTTCCTCAACTCCGCCACATCCTCCGGAGTTGGTCCCTCGCCCTCATCAATATCCTTAAGAAGGTCGGCCTGGTACGCTTGGAGAAGCGCCATGGTGTGAAGACTCGCACCAGCCCGACCCGCAGCCATATATGCCCTGCCCACCAGTGAAGATGTTTCTCTGCATGGCTTGGTGGGCAGCACCGGGGCTTTAAAGGATGATGCCGACTCAGGTGATAAATAATTAGCCAAAGGCTGTTCAACCCGCGGCATCATCCATAACCATTCTCTCGTGCCCCCATGATATTACTATATTTTAATATAGTGGGATTGGAAACACGAGAAGAATGGGGTTTCTTCCACGATTTACACACCTCAGTATGCAAATCGGGAAAAAACGGTAAGCCCCGATGATGAGGTTGTTCCCTGTGCTGCAGGAAGCACTCATCTAATTTGCTTTTAACTTGCACTTCCTGCTTTTCTTGTGGCCAATCGATCTTTAAATGAGCCACTGCACGGGAAACAACCTCTACCAGCTCCTCATATGCGGGGACACGGGGTGGCGAGTCATCCCCGAAGTCCCCGCCCCCTTCGATGCTGAGCACGTCCACCTCCTCGGAAGCAGACAGCTCAAGCATCGGATCCTCGACTCGCGCAGAAGAAGCCGCCGAGCGGGCTTCTGCGCGAGGCTCGAGGGCATCGGAACTGTCCGATGAATCCCGAGAAGGTGCCTCAGCAGCCTCGGGATCCCCAGACAGATCCATTTGCGAGCCCCATGAAGAGCGTCGCCGCGCCGCCTCGGCGGACGCGGGTCCCGCACCACGGGGCTCACGAGGCTGACCCTCTTCATTGAAAAGGGCCAGCCGGGAACGCAGCACGCGGAGCGGTAAAGCCTCACAATGCTCGCAAGCAGCTCCCTCGAGAGCTGCCTGCGCGTGCTGCATTCCCAGACAATGTGTACACAGTTGGTGTGTGTCCCCGCCCGTGATGTAGCGAGGGCAAGGGTGCACACACCGCCTGAAATTCACACTCGCCATTATTTAGATTTTAGTTGGAGATATACTTGCTTAGACAGACAAACAATAAATAAGACTGACAGTCACAGAGAGCGCTTAGCTGAAGAACAGAAAGCTGACATGTTGTGTGTGCCGGTTCCTTATATATGCTTCCGCCTATGTGTCGTCACACATCACGTCATCACGTTGATCCAATCGGAGATTGGCTTAGTTTCATTCATGCTTCAGAGACGCTACGCTGAGGGGCGTTCCCCAAAGTGTCACTTGGACGCAGTTTGAGTTCCCTCGATAGGGAACTTAAACTTTGTTATTTCTTTTTTTTTTCCCCCCGCTTGATAAGACCCTTATTCATCGTCTGGAATTGTTTAAAGCCCTTTGAACAGTTTGCAGTTTGCACTGAAACTGTTTTTTGGACCTTGAAGCGTTTGGTTCCCATTGAAGTCCTTTATATGGAGAAAAATCCTGGAATGTTTTCATCAAAAACCTTAATTTCTTTTCGACTGAAGAAAGAATGACATGGATATCTTGGATGACATGCGGGAGAGTAAATAATCAGCAAAAGTTTTTTTTGTTTTTTAAAGTGAACTACTCATTTAATGTCATTACTGATTGTAGTCTCCACAAATTTGTCTTTTTTGCTATTTTGTGAAACAATAATTTAGAGTTTTAATTTTAAATACACTTGACTCAATAGCAAAGATGAGATTGTAATTGATGGGTAAAAAGGTGCACAACACTGATTTTCATAATTCTAGGTCAGAGACTGCTTGATGAATCACTAAATTGAATTGTATAATCAGTGATAAAGAGGATTACACAATGACAATTGGATTGTATGTCTATATTAATATTCAGTGTTTTGTAAAGACCATTAGTTCAGCTTTATACATGATCCCAATCATACACACTCAGACAAAGGCACAGAAAGAAAGCCATCGGTTTCATTGATCTAAACAGATGCAAGGTTGCATAATAATCATGCGTTTTGCATGCAGCTTGGGATGTCCCTGCAGTTTCTCAGTATTAACTTGATCATACTGACTCCATTCAAACTTTAAGATAATTTCAGCCTTAGAGGTGATGTCAAAATTACACTTGGAAACTATACTATGCTAAACTATACTAACTAATTTAAAACTATGTGGTTGGTATGTTTCTGAAATGGTCTTTGTCAGTGTCACATGACCCTTCAGAAATCATTATAATATGCTGATTTGCTGCTCAATAAATATTTCTTATAATAAATGTTGAAAACAATTGTGCGGCTTCATATTTTGGGAGAAGAAGTGCTAAAAAATGTCAAGACTCTTTGATGAATAGAAAGTTTGAGAAAATACAAATCTTTTAGAACATTATAACTTTACTGTTACACACACACACACAAAAAACAACAACAAGACAATTACATAAGATTTACAAATTTTCTTCTTCTTGCACAAGGCCACTGACACAATGCTGAATTTTAAACTGGATGTCAATTGAAGAACCTGCAATCAGAACTCCAAATTCTTCCTCAAGCTAATCAACAGAATGATGTTTTTCTGATATAATGCATAACATATTTCTCATTCATAGCATAATTCATGCAATTTAAATGAGATCATTCTTATTGCAGAGGCTTCCCTCAAGACTTCATTCCAAATAAGTCTGGCATCTACACATACGGCATTTTGGATGTTTTGGAGTGCTTCAATATTTTCTTAATTTAAGATAGGAGTTAAATGAGTAGTGACATTTTCATTTATATTTTTTAAATAAATATTGCACAAGTGTTAACCCTATGATGTGCAATCACTAAAACATCTGCTTGACTTGTGAGTTCTCTGTCAAACCCTTAAGTTAAAATATACACTCTAAAAAATGCTGGGTTGTTTTAACCCAATTTTGGGTAAAATATGGACAAACCCGAAATGTTGGGTTAAAAATGTAATGTAAAAATTTAACCCAACGGCTGGGTTAGTCCATATTTGACCCAAAGTTGGGTTAAAACAACCCAGCATTTTTTAGAGTGTAACATTATACCTATATGAAAAACAATCTTGGTATATTTACACATGCCAATGTGTATACCGGATGGAAAAGCTTGGTGCTTTTACTCGTTTTTATCCTCTGGCCGTATAGTTGTTTTTTAAATCTTTTGGGGATGCAACTGGCCTTTTCAGTTTTCTTTTCAATTCCCATATGAGAGATGGGGTGTTGATGTGTCAGGTCTGTTTGTGTGATAAGTTTTTAAACCAACTTATTCCAGCGGATACACTCGGGTCCCGAGACATCTGTCCGCAGTCTCCACTAACACAATCATTCAGGTCTAAGACAGGCTTTCATCGATTTCCTTTATTTCACACGAACAGATCAAGTCAGAGCATGAGCAACAGATTTTACGTGTGTAACGTGAATTGCACTTTATAAACCTAACCATATATGGTCAAATTCAACTTTGTTGTTTGCTCCTTCTCGTTTATTTGTTTATGTGTTTAATTAACCTTCATTTAATCGCTACAAACCAGCAGGCCTTCTAGAGTAATTGTTTTGCTTGTGCATTATAGCAGTAGATTCGATTTGATATGTTAAAATGCTGTTTATGCTGGAGGAACATATGAACAGATTGGACCCCTTCTGAGAGTATGAGCTAATCAAGTTGGACACTTGTAGTCACCCCTGAGGTCCATGGATGTGAGGTGTGTTATTTACGAATTCTTCTCACAGGCAGGTCTGGTAGCAGCAGTCATTCCTCTTGAGCTCACCATTACGTTAGGCTGTCAGCACGACTCGTGAACACGGACTGAATTAGCAGACAGGAGACTCGTTTGTAGAGATGTGTCTACAATCATTCTAAATGGGATTTCGAATATGTGACAAATGTTCCCGCACATTTCCTGGAAACTTTCTTTTGAAACCATAGCTTGAAAAGGTAAAGTAGTTAAGCTAAAGTCAAGACACCTTTTAAAAATAGATAATTACCTTATAAGTAGCTAATTACTTTTCATTATACAATTAGAGCAATAGTATTCTGGCAGAAAAACAAACTCAATTAAGGAAGAGTCAAAAACATTGATGAATCACAGCATTTAATATTGCAATTTAGAAAAATAAAATTAGAGACTCAGGTAAATGTGAATTGTTTACTTGAACTAGATGTTTAGTATCTTTCACCTTCTCTTTAATAATCACAAATGATCTCTAAAAAATACACAATTTTGCGAATTCAACTCAACTATCAACCACTTCATTTTCATATTCAGCTTTGAATTTCATGACCATGGATGAAGTATATCATTGTTTTTTTCAGCTAAGATCCATATTCCCATACTCCCAGAGAGCGTTATCCCCATTTTTTTTTCTTTTTTTTATATATAGCATACAGTTGAATCATTTCTACAAATGCAAAACTCTATCTATTCTATCCATCCATCCATCCATCCATCCATCCATCTCATTAAACAGTTACAATCTTTCGTCACTTACACTGTCTTCTCTTTTATTCAAATATACAGGATATTCCCCAAATGTGTTGTTTTAAAATGTGTGTTTTTTTTTTTTGTATGCTTATCTCATTTCTACTAATATCTTTTAACGTAGAGTTAGAATTATAATTGTCTTTCCTTTTTGTCTTTGGTTTTAGAATGATCTATTTTCATTTCAATTAAGAGAAACAAAAACCCATCACGTTTGCAATTTGAAGTAAATGATCTAAATGAGAGCATGCTAAGTGGCTGGTAGATTTTTTGACATTCGCCGTAGGAATAAATCAAACCTTTCTTGTCATGTTTTGAGTTAATATAAATTTAAATTGTTCTCTAAACTAAGCGGTGCGCTTGTGAGCTTTGTATCAACGACTGTAATTCTCCTATTATGTGTCTTGCTGTAAGATTGCCACAAGTGGATTTGTAAGTGGATAATTGTGATTATTGTCCATGGTTTGAACACCATGTTCATGGTATTAGAATTGCAAAAACATTTTGGCACTTTGCCTCTTTGTTTTGAATTGGCTTGTTCTTGTCAAGTGTTGTCCCTCTCCATTTATTGCAGCAACCAGGGAACAAATTTCCTGGGCACAGATTAAGCCTCTTACATGCCTCGAAAATGAAAGGTAATTTCCTATTCTCAGGCACAATTCGTTCAGAATTAATCTTTTTGACCCTAAATTTGACCCTATTTCACAATCATTTTTCACCCAATGCTATGGGGTAACATTATGTTGACTGAATGATTGTGAATGAGAACTACTACCTACTGAGATGCTTTTAAAGAGGACCTGTTGTGCTTTTTTACATTTTCTACTTTCTTTTGTGTGCAATGTTGCTGATTGAGCATGAAAAAGATCTGCAAAGTTACAAAGCACAAAGTCCATTACAAAGGTTATTTATTTATATAAATTTCTGAACTCTCTGAAATGCTTCGACGGTAGACTTGGGTTTTCTTCCTGGAACATACACTCTCTTCTCTCTCTTTCACCACCAACTGGACTGGAGCACAGGGATGTTCATGTCACACTATTCCTTATTAAAAACGTATATGCAACAAAAGGGGCGATGCTTAGTTGAGTTGTGTAAGTGTGTTAAAACTTAAGCCAAAAGTATAAAAAATAAGAATACTTTTGCCTTTTTAGGGCCCCCTTAAACGTCGGTAGATGGCGATCCCGGGCCGTCATACAACTGACGCTTTACCTTTAACGTCAGTTAGGTGACGGGTTAGGTTTAGGGTTAAGTTTAGGTCTGGGGTAGAGTTAGGATCCCATAACCTCATCTACCGACGTTTAAGGGGGCCCTAAAAAGGCGCATATTGACGAATGGTCAAAAGACGTCCCAAAACGTCAGTTATATGACGTCTTGGGATGAGACCGGGTTGGATAAGGGGGCACGACATTTCCAAAACACTCAAAGCCCTGGACCAATCACAAATTTGTCCAACTGACCAATCAGAGCTCATTGTGCTTTTAGGAAGGAGAGGCTTCATAGAGACAGAAACTAAATTAATATTCCAATTCATGTCTGCATTTGCTGCTTTTTTCAGTCTCTTTGAAATGCAAATTATTTTTAACCATGATTTGGCCAGTCAATTTAATGAATTAAGTTGTGGGTAATTCTCTATTGTTCTTGCTCTGTCGGTCTCTCCTAGAGAGTTTCTCTCCGTATTTACTGCTTGTTTGAGAGTTGGATGTTTACTTTGACGCTTTGATCTCTGCAGCAGACTGGATTCTGACTGTTTTTATCAGTCTGGGGTTGGTCTTTCCTTTTGTGAGGTTGGTAGGTGTCCACACTGTTAGATACACCCCACAGAGTACCAAATCTGTGATGTTATGCTTTTATGTTAGTAATAATGCTGTTCGGTTTGCTTCCAGGGCAACCATGCACCACTAAAAATGTTGCTCTAGTGACCTTCTCGCCTCATTTTGGAAGTTTCCATCACGCCACTGCAGTCTTTGCATATTAGCATGTGTTTGAATGAAGCAATACCAGATTCTCAGGCATCTACAGTACTTGCCATTTTTCTTGCGATACATGTATTTTTTTAAGTTGCAGGTCCAGTTGACTTTTTAAATGGTTCATTGTTAATTAAATTTGATTTAATTTACATGTATTTGTAGTGCTTTTATAATTTACTGTAAATTTTGTTCTAATCAGATGCTTTCCAAAACAGGGCTTAGATAAGGCTAGGATTTAGTTCAACCTTTAAAGGGATAGTTCACTTTGAAATTAAGTTTTGATATATGTTTGATGATTTTTCATTTTTGATATGGCTTTCCGGTGCTTGCATAGACCGTGTGAGAGATCACTTTCGGTGCTTTCCAGCGCTTGCGCCAACACATTCTCATCCCAAGACGTCATCTACTGTAACTAAAGCTTTTGACCATATGTCAACATCCGACGTTTTAGGGTACCCTTTAACGTCAGTTAGATGACGATTCTAAGGCGTAATCCAACTGACGCTTTACCTTTAGCATCCATTAGATGACACGGGTAGGTTTAGGTCTGGGGTAGGGTTAGGATTAGATAGCATCATCTGACGTTACAGGGTGCCCTAAAATGTTGGATGTTTACTTATGGTCAAAAGCGTCAGTTATATATGACATCTTGGGATGAGAACGGGCTGTTTGCGCTCATGTGCCCTCAGATCACATGGACGTGGCTGTGGTTAGAAGAGGTAAAACGATATAAATACTGTTCCTTTTCTCACACAAACCGCTCGTTTTGTGTTTCAGGCCATCATTTACAAGTCATTAAATCTTGTTTAATTTGGACTTCTCTGTGCATGCTCTTTGAGGTGGTGACCATAGACCTCCATTATATGACTGACAGACAAGAACGGTTTGACCTAAAAATATCAAAATTGAAACTACTGCGGAAACAAAGACACCTACATCTTGGATGCCCTTGAGGTAAGCTATAAAACATACCAAAAATTTGTTTAAAAAGTGAACTATCCCCTTAAGTACCTTTAATAAACATGCCTTAGAAAAAAAAGAAAAAATGCTTTCAGTTAAAACAACTGAAACGTGCATTTTAGCCTGAGACTAGACTTGACTGTGAAACCCGGGATAGTATAGATTACAGATGATGAATATGCGGTGCTGTCCGAGAGGAGGACTCCGAGCCTGAAATTTGTCCTGAACCCAGTAGGTGTAGGTGTGAACTCTGGGTTCGGGCCATCTCTGGATAGATAGGGAAATTCAAATGTGTAGAGTTGGCGTGGAGGAGTGATGAGCCCTGTTTATGGTTCCACACTGCAAGTTATACATTTAGCACCAATGTGTTTGCAATGTTTTACCTCCATTACATCAAAAGAGAAGCATACTAAAATCTGCTCATACTCCTCATTTACATGCATCGGCCTTTGAGTTCTCGCATAATGAATCAGTTCACAAACCCAAACACGGTGAATCTCTCCAGCGGCGGCTGTAGTCCAGGCAGAGACGAGCAGTGGGCTTAATTTCCTTCTGCCTGTTTTGAAGGTCATCCGGATGTCTGCCATGACCCCAGTGCTTGTCTTGGTTTTAAAATGCTGTTTAACTCAGGGAGTCTCTCGGCTGTTATGCTTGAGATAATGTCAGGCCTGACATTTTCTTCAGATAGTATGATTACCGCTGAACTCTCTTTGAGCTTTGTTGGCGGACTTTGCGGCAGATTCGCATCCTGTTGAGAAACGCGCTCATGAGAGAGTGATATCTGTTTTGACTGAGCCGCTTCCTTGGGACGACAGTACGGCTTGATTAATATTCCAAAAAGGAAAATTGAATGTTATTGTTTATGGTTGGATGATGTGACTGGTACAGTTTTATGCCTCTGTGTGCCAACGTAATCCAAACAGCGCAATCAGTTTATCATGTGCCCGCTGGGAGCACTTGAAAGTTTAGGATGATGTGGCAACTTCTCTCTGGGGTCTTCATGTTTTTTAACCTATATCGGGTTGTTAATTTATATTGTATGATTTCTTAGCATACTTCCATGATAAATTAATCAGAGACTGTTAAACTGCAATCAAACAAAACAGAATATTCCCCCCGTGGTTCAAACATCTCATTTTGGAGATGAAAAGTTATGGAATAACAACTGGCAAATGATGACATAAAAGATAACAAGTCATTAATAGGATATAAACTACACACACCTCGCAACTTGTGTGTCTGAGTACATTGGAAACAAATAAATTCATTAATTTACTGCATTAATATTAGAGAGGAAGAGAAAACTCAGGCACTTAAAGCCATAGATTAATGTCAGAAAAAGCCACGGTATTAATATATTGTTTTTTTTTTCTGCACTAAACTAAAGTCACATCCTAGGGAACACTGATGCTTTGAATAATGCATTTTCTTCTGTTAGATATTAATTTAAATGTATAACAGCAAAGCAACACCAGAAAGCGTCATGTCCCAATTACGTTCACTGGCGGTGTCAAGAACAGATTTACAGAAGATTTGCTGCAATATATGTAGGCCTGTGTTTTTTTCAAAACCCTGAAAAAAAATTATAATTACACAAAACACGAGACTTAGAGCCTTCAACTTGTAAGATTAAACTCTAAAGCTGTTTGGTCCCCTTGACTCCAAAGATGTTTTTCCTGGCTTTCAATAAAATGAACACTTTTAAAGTCATGTCAAAAGTCGAGTAAACAAAGCATCAGAAATCTGCAATTAGCTGGAGATGTCTTGGAGACTTGGCACGGAGATATTTATTTATTTGTTTTTACTAAAACAGCCCGGCTTTTAACATTCCCTCAGTCTTTTTAAGAAAATATGCCTTTGTGTGCTGAAATGTCAGGAATCGTTGAGGACACCAGGTTTGTTTTCGCCTATTGATCTGGAAAATCTTATTAAAGCCAACATGATATTTAGTGCCTCATTCATTGACAACCATATAAACATTCATTGTGCTATCTACAGTCAGCTTGCTGACAATTCTGGAATTTCAGTCTGACACAGGCTATGTCTTAATTACAACGAGATGTAGCTGTTGTGGGGAAAAAATAAAAAAAATAAAGAATACCAGTGACAGGAGCAATCGTTCTGTCCTCCGCCATATTTTTTTAAAGTTTACGGCACGCCCATCTAGGGAACTTGGGCTTCCCGGCGGTCAATACAACTTTAGAGGGTGTCCGATTTCCAACTAAGAAACTTCGATAGCACATGAAGACAGGAATAGTGACACGATAAATAATTCACGACATGATGAAGATGCGCAGAAACTACTTTGTACAAGCTATTGATAAA
>NW_024121122.1:17931075-17975595 GCF_016745375.1 Pimephales promelas
TGCGACTTTTTATCTCACAATTCTGACTTTTTTTTCCTCACAATTGGGAGTTTACCTCTCGCAATTCTGACTTTATTTCTCAGAATTGCAAGATATAAAGTCAGAATTGCGAGATATAAAGTCACAATTGCGTGATATAAAGTCGCAATTGGTGATATAAAGTCAGAAATGCGAGATATAAAGTCACAATTGCGTGATATAAAGTCGCAATTGGGTGATATAAAGTCAGAATTGCGAGATATAAAGTCACAATTGCGTATATAAAGTCGCAATTTTGGTGTTATAAAGTCAGAAATGCATGATATAAAGTCAGAAATGTGTGATATAAAGTCAGAATTGCGTGATGTAAAGTCAGAAATGCATGATATAAAGTCAGAATTGCGTGATATAAAGTCAGAAATGCATGATATAAAGTCTATGAGATATAAACTTCTGAGAGGAAAAAGGTTAGTATTTTTTCCCCCTTAGAATTGGCCTGTGTAATCAGCTATTAAGTGTTATTGTTTACAAAATTATAATTAGAATATAATATTGCACTTTTTTGAGTATGCACATTTTGTGCTTCTGTTTACATTTCTTTTATAACTTGAATGTATAGGAAGAAAGAAATATACTTTCTACTACTTAGTTACTTGCACTTTAGAGGTGTTGTTAAAGCACTGTACAGTGCTCGTCACAGTTGTGTTTGAATTCAACACATACAATATTGTAAATTTGTATTCTGCTGAATAAACCATGACTGGAAACAAACATGCTGGGGTCAATTTGTTCTTTAACATTGGTAAAACTGCGCACCTTACTTAAAAATATACTCAGGCACTTAATTACTTGTGTATTTACTTATTATTGAATCGATATCGAAGCTAATAAGTCAATATTGAATCGAATCGAAATCGAATCGAATCGAAGCCTCAAGAATTGAAATCGAATCGAATTGTGAAATACCTAACAATACCCAGCCCTAGTTTAAATGCATCTAGATGTACCAGGGGCTTTCAGAGGTTTCCCATATATTTTAAGATCCTTTTCATGTTCTGAAACAACTGAAACCGCATTATCTTATACGTTTATTCTAATGGTTTAATTAGGTGTTTGAATGCAAAATAATTATTTGAAGTGTCCACTGGATAAATGTTTAACCCTCTTGAGCTTTTTTTTTTCTTATGAGATTGATAAACAAAGCATTTATTTGCATGCATAAATACAAATTAAGCCGTTTCATCTGCTCCTTCTATACAGCTGTAATGGATCTTGATGATCTCACCATCTCCAATGTCACGAGACACATCTTGATCTTGACACACATATCTAAATGTATATTTATGAGGAACCTTGAGCATCCAAAGGCACAACTGTCAATAGCCTGAAGCAGATAATCTTGTTAATTGGATATGATCTTCCTTTGTTCTCCTTTCAAAGTGCTTGTCTCAAGTTCTCAATGACCCTGTCTGTTAGAGTGATTTCTCAACACAAACATGGTATTTATTTTTAAAAGATTTAGTCTGCATATAAAATATTCTATCTGATATCTTAAGAGTTCTGGACTTCCTCTCTCAGAAACAGGGTATTTATTGATAAAACGTCACCACACTGCTGTGTCCTTAAGTTCGGCCTTTTACACTTAAAGCCCTGTTTTAAGATAGTTTATGATGAAATAGAACAGTTAAGATTGAAATTTGCACACATGCTGCTGGACCGAGAATTTTCGGTTTCTGTGGTTGCACCCCCCATAGATTAATCTCAACCTGTCATAAACATGACATAGCAGATTAATTATCAAACTTAAGAAACCACTTAGCTTTTTTGGTTAACATTACATTAAACTGTCAGGAGGTTGGTTTTGACATTGGCTGTCATGAAGCCATTATAACTTTTTAATGACAAATTCAATTAATACCACTGCAGTTGAGGTCACGAAAAATATTCATGACACAGTTATAATGGCCTCATGACAGCCAATGTCAAAGCCAACCACATGACAGTTTAACTTTATTTAATGTTAGGTTATCATAACAAAGACATCTTAAACAATTTCATATTTGCATTTAAAATGTCATTATTGAGTGAAAGACACTTAATGACAGTCATAAACATGCATAAACCCTATTTCATATTCATGACATATGTCATGTCATGGTTATGAAGGTGTCATGCCAGTCTTATGCACACCCCTTCAAGTAAAGTGTTACCAACTTAAGTTTACAAAGATGTGAAACCCACCTGGTCTAGGGTGTTCACTGATATGCTCAGAAAAATTCCTGCTAAGATGCTTTCCAACTGGTTTTATCGTAGTTTTTGACCAAGTCGAATCAATAGAGTTGAACAAAAACTATGATAAAACCTGTTGAAAGCAACTTTTGCTGTGATCATTGTGGAGATGAGAAGGTGCAACCACAGAAAGTCTCATGTGTACAAATTTCAAACCGTTTTATTTCATCAGAAACAATCTTAAAACAGGGCTTTAAGTGTAGAATACCAAATTTGTCCTTTAAGTGAAGTGAACTTAACGTTTGGTTAACAGCCAATTGCCATCTTGCCTTTGACTCATATGGTGCCAATAATGAAAGCATTAACACCAAATTTCGTTTTCGATTTGGTTTGTGGTTTGAAACCGAAACTTTCGCTCCAGTTGCCCCTGATGTTTGAGATGAAATGGTGTCTAAGCGATGAAATTATGAAACACCAGGAGCGATGGGTGAAGTAAAAATAGACAGGTGGTCATACATGAAGGAAAATTACTCTGCGTAGGAGGCCAGTCCATTATACTGCTTGACCCGGGATCATTTAAAAAAATAAAATAGAAGAAAAATAATAGATCAATCAGGCATTACAAAAGTGGAGATGGCTTCTGAATTATAGAGGAAGGAAGTTGCTAAGGGCATGAAGTACAATGTTGCTGCACTTATATAAGGCCTTTTCAGCCCTTCTTTCTGGCTTTGGTTGAAGTCGTCTGTCCTCTGGAGATAAACAGATCTTTCCTGTGAGTGGCATGGTTCTAGCAATATTGTTTTGAGTCAGTGTTGTGTACTCGAGACTCGGACTCGGTCTCGAGACCATAGTTTAATAGTCTCTGTCTTGTCGTGGACTCGTGTGCATTTTGACTCGGAATTGACTCGTACTCGAACATACTGTATTAGGACTCAGACTTATTCCTGAGTCCACTCGAGTCCCATTCTAAATATAATAATAATAATGTCCAATGATTGCTGACTTTCTTGTGGGCAATTGTGCATGACTTGAGACTATAATACCTATAATAGCTTGAAAAAAATCTTTCTTTTTTTCAATTTCCAATAGTCGTCCCAATAGCATCTTGAAGCAACTGAAATATGCAATTCAAAAAGCTCTCTTTTCTGATCAACAGAACTGTAAATTATTTGACAATGCTGATTGGATGAAGCCCCACAAGAATGTGCTTGGGAACATTACATCAGTTACATCAGTTTTTTTTTTTTTTTTTTTTTTTTTTTTTTCAAATGGTGTAGTTACAACACCTACCAGCAGGGGCTAAATGGGCCGCACTAACCAGCTAAACCCTGACAGTTGGTTATGAATAAATCTTTTTCAAATCCAAAATAAATGGACACCAGTAACTTATTTGCATCCAGTAAGTCAGTAATCTCTCCCCTGCAAATATAGCCCAGTTTCTCTTTTCTTTATGTTGACATGCAGAGCTCAACTCTCTCTTTATTCTGTCTTCATACTCTCTCTTTTGTACTCTTTTGTTGACAGCTCTGTGTTGCCTAATCCTTTGAAATCCCTCTTGAAGCCATTGCTGTGGCAAACAGTGTGACAAGAAAAGCACTTTTCTGTATCAGAGTAGCTCACCCATTGTCTACTGTGCGTGTGTGCAAATCTCTCATAGGATACATCATACATGTGTACAGTGTTTTTGTGCCTGCAAAACTGAGGTTTTTTTTAACAGGATTGAAGAGTGCATATTGTGCACTTTTCAGGACTTTAGACTCTGTATACCATCTTAGGATGAATATGAAACACACACTAGATTTATTTCTAAATTCCTTGGATTTGGTTCAACAGAAAAAGGGACAAAAATTTGATTTTATAATGTAAAAACTGATCCTTATATGTCCTGTTCACACTACATTTAGAATATAAAGCTAATTTATTCACAATGTTGACATAATTATCTTTTAAAGAGGACCTATAATGCCCTTTTACAAAGTCTTGATTTTGTTTTCGGGGTCTACCTGGATATGATCACGATCATTTCAGCACCTCTCTTCCCAGTCTGTCAGTAACACTGTTTAGTTCTTGTCTCTGAAGCCCCTCCTTCTGAAAAACACGATGTGCTCTGATTGGTTGGCTGAATCAGCGTGTGGTGATTGGTCAACCACTTCAAGCATGTTTGGAAAATGTCATGCTTTTTAGCATAACCGTGTTAGATTCAGGGTGGAACATGGCGAGAACAAACTACTAACGCTAACACACTCATCCAGGCCTTATCCCCTTTATTTTGCATATGCATTGGACAACAATTATTTAAATGATGAATATTGTGACGTGTATGTTCCTGTAATAAAACTGAGAAAGACTGAGAAAGTCTTTCTCTGATAAAACTGATAAAACTGAGAAAGAAACTGATAAAACTGAGAAAGACTGCTATCAATGTGTTTCAATGAACTGTGATTATTAATATAGAGAACACTGGACTTTGTTCTTTTTAACTCGGCAGGCATTTTTATGCTCAAACAGCAATATAACAAAATAAAGAAAGTTGAAATATAAGATGTCATTCTGAGACCTGAGAATTCTGACATATTTATGGAAGCTTGTTTCCGCCACAGAATGAAAAATAAAAAAGGTTATTGTGACTTTTTATCACAATTCGGACTTTTTTTTCTCACAATTGCGAGTTTACATCTCGCAATTTTGACTTTATTTCTAAGAATTGCGAGATATGAAGTCAGAATTGCGTGTTTTCAAAGTCAGAATTGCGAGATATGAAGTCAGAATTGCGTGTTATAAAGTCGCAATTGCATGTTATAAAAGTCAGAATTGTGACAAAGTCAGAATTGCGTGATATAAAGTCGCAATTAGGTGTTTTTAAAGTCATAATTGTGAGATATAACGTCAGAATTGCGAGATATAAAGTCACAATTGCATGTCATAAAGTCAGAATTGCGACATATAAAGTCAGAATTGCGTGATATAAAGTCGCAATTACGTTATAAAAGTCAGAATTGCGAAATATAAAATCAGAATTGCGTGATATAAAGTCGCAATTGCGTGATATAAAGTCTCGCAATTGGGACTTTATTTCTCACAATTGTGACTTCATATCTCGCAATTGTGAGATAAAAAGTCGCAGTTATTTATTTATTTGTTTATTTTTTATTCAGTGGCGGAAACAAGCTTCCATACATATTACTATATAACAGCACACCATTTTTTTTTCTTGAGAATCTTGACTTTTACTTCAAAGAAGATCAATAAGAATGTATGATTTGATTAAATTACTACCCAGAGTAATAGCAAAAAGGAGCAGAAGATAATAGGCTACCTGATAAAGCTTGCTCAAGGACACAGTTGGTGAAAGTTCATTGCTTATTCTTTTCAGGCCTTGAACCAGCAACCATCCATTTACCAGCCTTAAGCTTATGGCTGCTACGCCACAAAGACCTTTGATTCTGTTTACCACCATAATCTGAAATCAACCTCTTATTTTCCCTCTCCACTGCCCAATTCATACACACACACTCAAGAAAACCAGGTACCATAGACAGACCATTTTCATTCCAGGTTTGTTTTCATGGATGGGACAAAAATATATAACAGACATTAGTATTGGCAGACACGGCTGGAGAGAAACTACTGGGACCCTCGACTCCCCATGGGCAATAAACATAAACCTGTAGCTGGCAATATGAAAGCTGTGTCTGATAGAGTCTTCGAAGAAATACTTTTCTTATTATAAAATCAAAGAATATTAGAAACTATGACTTGCGCCATCGAGATAGCAGGACTGTATTCCCCTCCATGAAGCAAAAATCTATTTGTTTCCCGTCACCTCTAAACATCTATCCCAATCTAACCACAGTTCAGACATAATGATTGTGTTCCTGAAACCCCGAGCCTTTAATCTCTAGCTCATCATTTCCTCTTCCCAGAACTCTTGATGTTTCAAATGCATAACACATAAACAGCACTGCTGACGTAATTTTTTGATATACCTTAATATACTGTCCACGTCTGTATCCTAGCAACAGGATGCCCATTCAGATGAAGGTGTGACAGTCCAAGTTACACCTTCTGTAGATCATTTGCTTTAACTGGAAAATTCTGTCATTGTATGGCCACCATCTAGACCTTTTTTTCCTTCAAGGAAATTTCTCTCCGCCTAATCTCGAGAGGCCGTCGTCGACTAACTTTAGGGTTCTGGCATTCTTAATACTACGTAAATGAGAAAAAGAGGTGAACCACGTGCACTTCAACACTTTTACCACTGGTGTATTTCCTTTCGGTTTCAGTTGAATGACTCCAGAACATACATAAGCAATATATCCAAATGTAAAATCTCACTTAGACGCAGTGACAGTTGCCCTGACAGTGATCGCTCTTCCCGATCAAGTTACGGTTAGCTTTCAGCTCCCAAACTTACCTACACTCACCTCCTTTTGACCTTCTGTGAGCTGCTGACTAAATCATTTCCTGAGTTCATTAATCTCATGCTAAAGGAAGAACGCATTTCACCACAAATGACAGCTCATGAGGTGATGCACGTTTGATAGAGGACATATTCATTCATCAAGGGAGCCTTTGTTTGATGGATATGCAGCTATCAGTGCTGGCTCTTACCCATCCATCATCTGCACGAGGTCAGGCCTGAAGATCAGAGCCCAGTCACTCGCTAAATCGTCCACTGTAACTCTAAACTCGGGAGTCGAAGTCACCTATAGTTTCATCTCTTGTCAACAGGCCTTTACATGACCTACATTTAAGAGTTGGTTCAGGCAGATATTTTTACACAGTCTTCTGTTCTGGAGTTGGCAACAAGAAGCAAGTGGAAATTGGAAGTCCGTTTTCTTTTTTTAATGATCACGATCATTTAATGCACTTACATCCTTCAGTTGCCAGCCAGAGTAGTAGTGCATAAACTGAAAATATTATATTAATTGATGTGATCATTTATTTATATCTAATCTTGTTTTTTTAATTATAATTTAATTTAGGGGGTTAGTTGTAGTTTAATTATTTGATATAACTGAACATCTATCACTCCAGCCCACAACCCTACATATTTCTAGTGTTCCAACATGACATCATGGCTTTTGCGTGTTATCTATACGCATTTTGAGCTGTATGTGTGTATGTCATAAAAAAGTAACGCAATTAGTTCCTTCTTTAGGGAGGAACATAATATTGTAATGCATTATGTCCCCAACACTGATTGTGAAATTACCAAAAAATAGCACAACCGCTTACTTTTATATGCAACATACGACTACAACTCAGTAGAAAGGCGTTTCTTGTCATTCTTTCACAACACACTGTTTTTATTGCATCACATTGAATACAGACCGCAAACCCATTCTCGAGGAAAATATTTATTTTGTTAAATATTTATTTATATGTTCACTTCGCCATGAAAAGCTATGCTGCAATTAATTTTGTCATTCTGTTCTTCATGGCGGAGGCCGTTCACACAGAACATGTTGGGATTTGTCCATCATATCTCACTGTTTTGGACTCGTAATGGCTCTGATGGAAGAAACTTTATATTTATTTATTTATTACTTATATAGCATCATTAGCATCCAGAACCAGACAGTATTTGCATGAGTACATTACTTAAGTACAATTTTGAGGGATCTGTACTTTACTCGAGTACCATTTTTGGGGACTTTATTCAAGTACACTTGAGAGGCAAATATTGTACTCTTTACTCCACTACATTTCTATTCATAACCACGAGTAGCCGTTACTACTTATGAAAAAAAGAAAAATCTCTGAAACCCTCTAGTTGTTGTTTCCCTCTCAAACGTGATTGGACAGTGCAGGCGCCACTGATTGGGACAGCCTATCAAAAATAACCTTTAGCTTTCCCCCAAAGTCAACCCCATGGTCAGATTTAGATAAGAGACGAAACCATGGACAAAACAATGGCGCAGCAGGTCCATCACGGGAATGTGCCAACCCATCACCCCACCTCGCAAGACTATTTAAATTTTTGGAATTTTCTGAAATTTTCTTAAATGTTAAATAAAGCAACATGGTAAAAAGATGAAAATGACTTTAATTTCAATTCACATTCTCCTAGGTAATAGCATTCACATTTTTCATAACTTCATGTACAATTCTGTATGTAAATGTAAGCACTGTAGTAATGCATTATTTAGAAAATGTACTCTTGATACTCAAGTACTGTTAAAAACAAGTACTTCAGTACTTTTACGTAAGTAGACATCTGACTGTACTTGTACTTGAGTCATATTTAGCAAATACTCTTACTCAAGTAACAAAGCTGTGTACTCTGTCCTCCTCTGTTAGCATCATTACATGTGTACACTTTATAATTCTGCCCTACAAAGCAAAAAGGCACTAACTACGCAGAGTACAGAACTGAGGAAAATGACTTTAACTAGGGCTTTTTGCATTTACTGTAACATTTGAGATGAGATGTTTGTCATATAACAAACGATGCCTTGAATGTCATGAAAATGATAATAACTAATGTTTGACCAAAAATGCATTGAATTAAATGTTGTTGTTTTATATATTTATAGTATACAAACAAAATTAGGTAATATTTAGCTAATTGCTTATTTCATTATAAACTTATTTATAAACTGATTTAAACACATTGCCCAGGAAATGTGGGGCACAACAGCTGAATCCCTATGTAGTGTTCTTCTTTCAGTTTCCAATAAATTACATTACTCCTTACATTCATGACTTTCCCCCAACTCTTTGAAGTCTGCTGCTTTTGAACAAAATTCAATAGCGGTTAAAAAAAAAGATGAAAGGGACAGTGGCAATTTTTCACACTTTTTTCCGTAGACATTAGGGCCTTAGTTCTCTCATTCCTTCCCAAGCCTCTCACAGATCCACACCCTGTGCAGCCGCATATAAGTATATTTTTTGAAATATGAAACAGCAAATATTATTTTTGCACTGCACAAGAGAGAATCCTCTCAAACCCTCTGTGATGGCACTGAACAAGCACTCGCCCAGAGCATGTTTGCTCTCTACTCCACCACCCCTCCTCCTTCAGATTTATCTACACTTTTTCATCTCCCCTCCATCTTTGTTGTATTTGGTCTTTGGCCTTATCCTGGGGCTTAGGACCACTGCCAGATTTGATCGCTTCTACTTCTCCTTTGGATGTTTTGCAATGCAGAAACAATGTTGAGTGCAACATTACAAGTTGCAGAGCACATCTGCACAAACAAGGCAATTTAGATGAAGAAAATCTTTAATATTAAGAGAAATCTCAGGGCGGCTGCTCAGCTGACATCAGACCTTCCGTAAGTATGCAAGTAACAGAAAACAATCAAACAAAAAAATCGCTTATAGGTGCCCAGTTCGGTCAAAAGGTTGTTCTGACCCAATAACATGAGCTGTAAGCCATGTATATGAAGAGTTCAGATGCAAAAGTGCCATTTGAAATTTCCTTCCAGAATGATCATTTTTATCAAGCTTGTAAATTTAAGTTCAGTAACTTCACTTAAATGGCAATGAAGATTACCTATTAATTGTAATTTAAGTGACAATTAGTGAACTTAAGCTTGATAAAAATTAAGAAAATTTCAAATGGCACTCTTCATATGTAGCGATGTATAAGCAACAGCAAGATTATGTTAGGACAACAATGATGTCTGATAGCACCACTAAACAGCAGACAGGGGAAAATACTGTATGTCTTTTAAGATATATCAACATACAGCAACTAAAATGTAAACCATTTAGTAAATGTTAGAGAAGTACTAACCCGATATCACGGCAATTCGTACGAATTTATACGACCTCATTCGAATTCTTACGATTTTTGCTAACGGTACATATTTTACGAGTTTCCCAATACAAATGAATTTGCACGAATTACCTAACCCTGACCCCGCCTCTAAACCTACCCATCACTAAGGTTTAGACAAATCGTACAAATTTGTTCTAGTGAGGTCATATGATTTCATACAAATTAGCCACCTTAAATAGTTTATACTTTGATTCCATCACTTTTTTAGTTTGTTTGATTCCATGTCAGTATGTGAATGCAAATGCATTGACACATGTTGGCAGCTTTAGAATACTGAACCTCATTTGAAGTACTTAGATAAGCTACAATTTATTTTTTTTATTTTTTTATTTTTTTAGGAAAAAGCTGAAAACATGTTCTCAGAAAACTACAATAGCAGTCATTTGGCAGACACTTTTATCCAAAGCAGAAAGACAATCCTCTTGGAATAACCCTGGGTTAAGTGCCTTGTTCAAGGCCACGATGGTGGTGGCTCCTTGCGGAGCTTGAACCACCAACCTTACGGTTACTATCCCTTAGCTTAACTCACTCCACCACACAATATAATATCAACCGCCTGGTGGAAAACAATTCAAACAGAATTCTATCAAGCCAGAGCTTTAGTTTGACACAGAAGATCAAATGTCAGTGGCACATCTATCAGAAATCTTAGCAGAAATACTGCTGTCCAGTGACATTTGTTGTTTAGTTGACTCTCTTATCCACCGAGACTGTGAACTAGTCACAAGAACAGACCCCTTGGAGCAATTGAATGTTAAGTGCCCTGAACTAAAGCTCTCTGGTGTAACAAAGATCGTGATCTTGGGTTGCTGTTGATGTTCTGGCTCACTGAACTTCACCCGCGTGGCCTGTATATTTAGCCACAAGGCTATACCGTCTCACTGGAACCATCGTTTGTTTAATTTTGCAGTACATTTAGATTCACTGAAATAAATGGAAATTTAGTTAACATGGTCAAATGTGATGCGCAGCGTCTTATAATTGTAAGTGTTTCATTCAGAAGTGGATGTAGTGATCTGCCGTTAAATTAATCTGGAGTTGATAACAGCTTGAACCTATCAGGGGAGCCCTCCGACTGAACAGCTATTTATTCGAGTACATGGGGTTCACGCGAGATGACTTGATTACATTTTTTTTGTCAGGAATTATTTGGCAATGAACTCCTGCAGTTTAATGAAGTCAGTGACACAGCTCTCCTTTTTAATCTAATTTCGTATATTGCTACATGATTTTAACTTTAAAATTTTAATGTGTTCTGTGGGTTTACTTACACAGCACTTTTGCACATTTCTTTAAATGATAATGAAGTCTAACATCATTACTCATCTTCATATTGTTCCAAACAGCATGACTTTTGATCTTTCATGGAACAGAAGAAGATACTTGGAAATATATTCAATATATTGGAAGTCTGTGGTCACCAACGTTCTTCAAAATATCTTATTTTGCATGTTCATCAGAATAAAAATGCAGGTTTGAAACAACTTGAAGGTGAGTCAGTTTTTTTTTTCTTTTTTTTTTGGGTGAGCTATTTCTTAAATAAAATTATTTTCATTTTTTTTAGCATTAACATTTCAGAATATATTAGTATTTGGCATGACTCCTTTTCTTCTCCTTTTGTCAATCAGCATACACAAAAATCCTGCATAATTAGATTTTATTTCAGAGCATCTTTTTCATCAATGACAACAAGAACTGTTTTTAAGTTATTTTCTTTATACCTGACAATACCGCAGACATAACATTATATTAGAGTGTATAACTGTTTTAAATAATATCTCATTATACAATACTGCATTTACAGCTCTTTTAAATTTCTATAAAGCTTTTTAAGCACTTAACTACCAGAAAATCTCATGAATTATGTGAAGCATAGTGGGGGTTGTAATTTTGTCACAAGCACATGTGTTGCTATGGAACAAGTTGTACCATTGCAACACATTCTCACCCCAAGGCGTCACTTTTTGACCATGCTTCAATATTTGACGCTTTAGGTGGCCTTTAGCGTCAGTTACATGACGCGATCCTACGGCGTCATCTAACTGACGCTAAAGGAAAGCGTCAGTTAGATGACGCGGGTAGGTTTATGTCTGGGGTAGGGGCAGGGTTACACGCGATCCTAGGGCGTCATGGCGCCTTGGGGGTGAGAATGGGCTGACTATTGATATACCATGTTGTAGTTTGTAAAATCAACTGTAATTAAACATAGTTAAAGGTCATGTTGTAGTTAAATAGCATGAACAATATTCTTGTGGTACTTGTAGGGAAAAAGTTAATGGACACAATTAAATTTCTCCTGGTTTTATTGAATTTGCAGGGTGTGAACATTTGTGAGCTCTTACCAGATACTGACTGGTTTCCGGACCCACCCAGACCCACCCAATACAGTAAAACTGCACATTTTAGGCCTTGTCCACACTGACACGGGTATTTTTAACCAGAGTTTTTCCTCCTGCGTTTAAAAAAAAAATAAAAAATTCCCGTCCACATGAAAACCCGTTATCAAGCGCTGTCAAGAGCATGCCACACCAGCAGGCAGCAATATAACCCTAATGCCACGTTGGCCAATCAGAAGCCTAACAAATAGTTATTGCAGGTTCCAGTAGGCGTATAACGGCGTAGCGCACGCGCATACTCTGACGTCGCAAGGTAAAACCCCCGGTTTACACGATAACACTGTAACCGGCGTTTCTGAAAATCCTCACCCTGGCAGGGCTTTTCAAAAATATTCAGTTTCAATGTCCTGATACTGCGTTTCCATGTGGACAAACATCCGAACCGTGTAAAAAAAAAAAAGTCACGGTTATAAAAATACCCCTGTCTGTGTGGACAAGGCCTTAGAGTGGCTTTTTATTGTGGCCAGCCTAAGACACACCTGTGCAATAATCATGCTGTCTAATCATCAGCATCTTGATATGCCACACCTGTGAGGTGGATTGAGTATCTTGGCAAAGGAGGTGCTCACTAACACAGATTTAGATAGATTTGTGAACAACGTTTGAGAGAAATAGGCCTTTTGTGTACATAGAAAAAAAAAACTTAGATCTTTGAGTTCAGTTCACAAAAAGTGGGGACAAAAACAAAAGTGTTGCGTTTATAATTTTGTTCAGTGTATATTGCCAATACTGACACAGTCAGATGCAGTCAGCCATGAACACTGGCCACTAGCACTGACAGATCTCAAGCAGCAAGTTTTAAAAGACCATATTCATCTTTCCACCTGCTAGTCTTCTGAAACCGTTCATTTGTGACATTCCCATAAGACTGCGTTTTCAAAGAGGCTCTTCAAAACGTACGTGTTATGGGTCTATATTTAATGAGTGTCGGCTTTGAAAAGCTCCCATCACTTTTGAGGTTCGACAGCTTGAATTGCACTCTGTAGAAATCTGACATTCCCTCTCTCCGCCGTGGAACACAAAGTGGAGTCATGTTGGCTGCAGTCGTAACATATGTGTCAAACCTCAGCTGTTATGGAGAACAAGTGGATCCACCTGATGGTAAAGAAAGTAAATTATACTGCCACTGTTGGTGATTTTGGTGTTGATGATGAAAAATGACAATTCTGATGACATTTATTCATTTTCAGAAGCACCTTTTAGTAGTAAATGCAAACAAAAATACACATTTACACATTTTGTTCGCCTTGCTCTTTCTCTCTATGCAATATACAACATATGCTCTTGCTCTCTTTCAACACGTCATACTCATTTTATTCATTCAAGTGCTATGGGGCTGGTATTGTATTTGGCACTTTTCTTGTTTTGCTATTACAATTTGTTAGCTTCGTCAACCCTTGTATAGTACATTAAAGGGGGTACTTCACTGTTGGCAAAATTGGCTTTCGATAAAAAGTGGCTGCCTATCCAGAAAGCAAAAAAAAAGAACAGAAAATACTTTTCAGACAACTTTTATGCATAATAGTGTTGACTTTTATTCTCCAGTGCAAGTATTCAAAGAGTAAATATTTAGTGAGTGTGATCTTTTTTTCAGAATATGGAGAATATGGAGAGAACAGCATGTTGGGAAAAATCAACATTTAAACTGGAAAGAAAACTGAAGGAAACTGTCTGAAGCAATTAACCGAAGCAAAACGCTGTCACGGTAAGAAGGCTGTTGCCATGTTAATTTTTTACCGTTGTTTAAAGAAATAGAGAAAGTACGGTCCAATTTTTAGTGATAAACATTCCCTTTATCAATACAACATGGGCGGGGGTACAACAATGCGGAAGTATAATATGTATAGTTAACATATACATATCATCAAAAGTCAGACATTTTTTTTAGACAAATAAAAGGGAATTTTGCAATCCAGGTGAGTAAACATTATTCATTTACATATACTACTGAGATTAACAATAGAAAGCAGGTTGAAAATCGGTTAAGACATATTTGAATTATCAGCCAACAACTTTTGCTAGCCAAAGCCATTTTTTTTCTTGCATTTGGCTTTTGTTAATCTTCGATCCTGGTGGATCCAGTCCTTTTGACATCAATGTCAATTTAGCCCTCTAGAATCTTAAATGTAAAACATAAGATGTCAAACTCCATGTGTACGGAGCGGATTTACCTCTAGTGTTACTTTGTGCTTGACTTGACCTCTAAAGATTAGACAAATGAGGACAGAATTAATGACTAAATGGGTGTGTAAACTGAGGTTATTTGCCAGAAGAAAGGTCGTTGTGCTGCTCCTGCGTGTATTGATGATGTTACACGATCTAGCTGAGCGAATGTACCCAAGGCAACCTTTTTGAGTTTAATCTAATAAAGACACAATATCAAATTACCTCCACATTTTCCACTTCACTGTCAGCAGGAGATATTCTCACAGGTTTAAGTGTGCCTATACCTGTTATGGTGCATCCATTTTCCTCTTCATATACCAACACTCAATACCACAGTCTCGTATATGGCATGTGTAGACCTGTCATGCATTTAAAAAGCTCAATTAAGCAAGGAAAGAAACAAAGCTCAATATTTATTGACGTTTTACAGTCTGCACCACAAAATAAAGGAGCCATTAAAACTTCTTAATCCGAAGTCTGATCTATATTTAATAATGCATGCATATTTAAAATGTGGAGTTTGGGGATTGTCTGAAAGAACGATTGAACAAATCTTATTGCGGTGCATTCATCTAGCCATCCCGAGTTTTAATAATACATTTCAAAGAATAATTTCTAAGAAATAGCAAGTAAATTTGCAATTAACTTGTGAGGGACATTTTAGTATGCATGTTTCAGAGCCATAACCTCACGCACTAACGCCATTGTCAGACAATTTTTAAGATATGGTGTCAATTTAATACACTTTTGCTAACTCAGCCAGTCTGGTTGCAATGAAAGATTCAATCTAGAAATCTGAATGAAATGTAGTAATATGTATATAATCAGTGGATATAAAAAGTCTAAAGATGTATATATTTATTAAAGAGAAACTTGGAATAACTAACCACATGAGTGTGCACAACCCTGAATTCTCGCACTTTTGCATTGTATTATATTGTAATGTTTACTTTAAAGATGTAAAAGTATCTTTTTCTATCACACAGGCCAGCTGTAGACCTTTTATATCAATTCTGAACAATACAATTCACACACTAAATTTTACTTCTCTCCTCATTTGCATAAAGTTGTGCATTCAACAACTTTTGAAATGCTCGACTCTTTCTCCGATGTCAATCTCACAATCCACCGTGCAAACGCTGTGCTCGGCTCTCCTAGAGATGAATTGAATACCCCCGTTCTGCTCTGCTCACGTTAGGGGCTGTGGTGGTAAATGCCTTGACCTTAAAAAATAAATAATGTATTCAAATGGCAGAGTCTAAAGAAAATAGCACTGTTGATGAATAGAACATTATCTGCACTCGATAACCTCTCTTTCCACCCTGCAGTGTAGCATCTCTCTGAGCAGGGGCATCAGAGCTGATTTACAGTGGCTGTCTGCCTCCAAACCACATTTAACCTCACGCACATGAACCTCTGCCCACAACAACAAAGCAGATTCACTGAAAGAGTGTTCTAGGTTAGATTCAACCTCATGTAATGTGCTGCATGTTGAGACAATCCTTTCAGCTCATCCATTAAAAGCACTGAGAAACGGTAACATAATACTTTATGTTGGACAACAATACACTTGAAGTGAAAGTATGGCATTTGGCCCAGGTGACAAAGCTTGTATTTAAAGGTAAAAAAAAAATTGTTTAGGTTGTCCTTTTGTGGTGGGACATTTGTAGGCGCGCACACAAACACACACACATATATTCTGTTCATGTTTAATGGTGGACTTTCCATAGACATAGCAAACTGTACAAACTGAATATTCTATCTTAACATTTTTACATGATTTATAAGCTGTTTTCCTCAAAAAATGGCCCCACAAGGACCAGGACATCGGATATTGTTATCTTTGTGTGGACATTTTGTAACGCAGGACCTCACCTGGACCACACGCATACACACACAGTATGATTTATAAGCTGTTTTCCTCATAGGGACCAAAATTGTAGCAACAAGGTCTAAATGTCATGTTTTACTGATGTACTATTACATTTAAATATAGACTTTTGTGTGTGTACAGTAGATGTAAATGTATTTAATGGTAAAACAAATATCCCATTTTGAACTTTTGAATGACATGAGGGTGATTAAAGGTACAATATGCAGGATTTTTGCAGGAAAATATCCAAAAACCACAAGGCCAATGTTATATATTTTATTTAGTTGATTACTTACAATATCCCAAATGTTTCCAACTATTCGTAAATCGTGAAAAAATTGTGATTTTTAACCAAGGAAACGAGGCGTCTGCAGGGTGAGGAGTCGCCAGTCAATGACGTCATATCCGCGTCACCCCCGGTTTCCGCCAGGTTTGACCTCGTACTGTAATAGTAACCATGGCGACGGACGTGGGCAACTGGGTCGGTTATGCCCGTTATACCCTGCATCCCTAGCAGGGTTTTGTTCAAACATTATGGACCATGGCAAGCAGACTTTGAGACAAAAAGTGGACTAAGAGATGCCGAGAAATCCACATCCGCGACTAACTTCGACTTGACACAGACGGGAGTGTTGCATATTACTTGAGCAAACAGTTGAGCAAATCAATCTATATAAAACTAATCAATGTTATATAGTTCAACATGATCAAAAGTTAGAATATGATCTGTATGTTATTCTCTAATGTTAATCTAGTTTAGTCATACAGCCAACAAACAACCTAACTAACATTCAACACACTCAAATGCAGTTTATTGTGATAGTGAAACTGTTAGAGCAAGTGAAACTGCGCTGCGTTCCCTCAAGTTTAATTCCTCTAATAAACTGACCTGTGTGAGTAATTCAGCGTGTAGTTCTGTAGAATGAAATGTCCTTATTGCTTCATATACGTGGGACTCGCGTTGCATGTGGTGCTGGTATAACTTATGCCTGCTTCATACTACAGTCATGTTAAAAACATCAATGTATTCACTCATAAATAAAAGATCATTCAGCTTGACGACAAGATCCATAATTCCGTAAATATACGTCATTGATATACGCCTTTCTTATTGTAAGAGGTTAGCGACCCCTGGTGGCGAATAAATCTTGCATATTGTGCCTTTAAATGGAAGAATTTTCAGTTAAAAGCAAATTATGCGTTTTAGACTTTTTTTTTTGCCACCGATGAACATGGGACTTTATTGTCCAAATTCTAAAAATGCTTTGGTAGTCACATTCAAATATATTTGAATTAAAAATCTGTAAACATCCGTATTGCACATTTAGCTCTAAAGCTAAGTCTTTAGAAGAAGTTCATAGGAAATCTTTCTTGCACTGCAGAGATTCTGAGATCCAAACAACAAAGCGTTCAAGCCCATCTAAAATTGTCAATGGAACTGTAAAACGTGCAGGAAGGTTCTTTAAGGAAATACAAACAAATGAATGTAATAAAAACCCCACGTAGTAATATATGGGTAGATGGTTCATCCTGCTGCTTTACTCCATCACTGTCTAAATTAAAACACAGCTGCAAAACTCCAATCCTCTGAACAGCAGGCCTCATTACAGTCTGCCTCTCTCTATTGATCCAAACTAAACAGCTCACACTTTTGGTCAACTTTGTTCCATGTGGTGATGTTTGCCAAACAAACTTTCATCAGGCATATGTTAAGTGCGAGGTAAGAGACCCATAAAGTGCGGCGTTAAATCCTTACCCTTCAAATAATCCCTGTATTCTGAATTAGTCTCTTTAGAAACATTTTAAATCTCACATATAGGTTGTCCTCAGGTGAGCCAAGAGAAGTCCAGAGAAGGAAGAAAATCTCCTTTATATTATCTCATGGTCTCATTCTTTACAACCTGTATAACACCTCTTACAGCTATAGTGGTTCCTATTAGTAGGGAACTGTTGGTTGGCATGTGACCTTTTCACATTCATCCTGGTGTGAAAATGAAGCACATTTGAGCTCTGCTCTCTCTTTTGATCAAATCTAGTTATGAGTATGAGGGCGTTTCATCATTTTCTTTTTTTGTTCTCTATTTCTTGCTTGATTGTCTGCTTACCTCCTGTTGATTTATTGCTATTGCCTTTCTTCAGTATAGTTTTATTTTAATATTTTTGTATAAAGCTGTTCTTGCTTCCTACTTTGTTTAATTTTTTTTATTATTATTTTATTATGTAAATGATGTACATTTACATTATTTTGACTGCAGGTTGTTTACTGTACTGTACCACTCGTGTGTTTATTTTCAATTTCCATGTGGAAGTATAACATCGCTTATTGTTTGTTTGAAGCTGCGCAGCTCAACTTGTTTAAAATTCGATGCATTTAGAATAAAAGATGAAATCTGAGTAAGAATGTAAATGCATAGTTTCTTTAGAGCTATTTGCAACACTGCAGAAAAATAAGATGAAGGAAGGATAGTGCCCTATAAATACATATTTAAACAGATAAACAGCATTTGAAAATTGTATTTTCACAATAGAGTATTTCAGGGGGGGGGGGGGGGGAGAAAGTTATAAATGTCAGAAAACAGAGGAGATGAGACTTTTCTGTGTTGAAAATGAAATACAGAAAGAACCACAGTGAGTATTATTAGGGCTGTGCATCTCTACAACAAAAACAAATCAATACTCTGGGCAGATGAATCAAATCTGGCCCATCAAACGAAATCCCAAAGGATTGTTCAACAGTCCCGTACTCTGTCTCCCCATTATTTTCCTATCCCTCTGATATCCTTCAGAATTACAACACGATCCACCATGCGACCTCGATATATAACATGACAATTGTCCTTCCAAGTGTTTTAGGAGATGAGGAACATCAAATCATGGATTACTCATATTCAACATAACCATGGCACAATGACAGCAGAAATCCTCTCTTGCACTCAAGTGCATCGCAGCCAGCCCACTCTCATAACCATATAGAGCACGTTCTCAAGCCCTCCAGCTTGCACTGTAGAATGAAAAATGTCTTTAAAACTCAGAAAGGGAGATTTATTTTTCAGCTAATACACAGAAACCTTCACTAAAGGCTGCTGGCACACAGGTTCAAAATGCTAGAAAAATGCTGTTAGAAAAAGTGGTTTCCTCCCAGCTTCTTATCCATCTCAGTTCCAATGGTTGGTGGATCTATCTATCCACTCTGCATTGAATGCTATCATCCATCCATCCATTCTACTGTATATCTGTCTGTCTGGACTATACTGTTAGATTAAAGCACATGTAATTCATATACAGTTTCAGTTTAAATAACTGTCTGTGACCTAAAACGAACCAATCAGTCTGAATTTACCTTTTTTTGTCCAGATAATGATCAATGTTTGTTTCTGTTTCTTTTCAGTAGGTATTATTGTGGTCTGTAGCCTCTCTCTCTGCAGCCTTTGTCAATCAAACCTAACTTGCCTAATCAAACACAGCAGTCAACACAGTCTGGCTCAGTCCAGACTGGTTTACAATGGGCTTCTCCAGCTTGGAGCGGTGGGTGTCTTTCTCAGTATGGGGAAAGTGTGCAGTACCAACCCGGTCTCACCCCAAGACGTCATATAACTGACGTTTTGGGACGTCTTTTGACCATACGTCAATATTCGCCTTTTTAGGGCCCCCTAAACGTCGGTAGATGAGGTTATGGGATCCTAACTCTACCCCATACCTAAACCTAACCCTAAACCTAACCCGTCACCTAACTGACGTTAAAGGTAAAGCGTCAGTTGTATGACGGCCCGGGATCGCCATCTACCGACGTTTAAGGGGGCCCTAAAAAGGCTGATATTGACGTATGGTCAAAATACGTCCCAAAACGTCAGTTATATGACTTTTTGGGATGAGACTGTGTTAGCAGTACACAAATGTGAGCGAGAAAGAGATAGCCACAGAGTGTCAAAAGGAGAAACAGAAAAAAAAGGAAGAGGAAGTTATTGAATTCAGATGTTGAGAAAGGTCAGGAGCTTAGTGAAGTTTTTATGGTATTGTATATGAACTTCTGATATTGTTCATAAATCCTGTAAAGTTGTTGGTTCAAAGATAGAGGATATGTTTTGGCTGGAAAACTATTTTCTTTGCTGAACTCAAACATTAATTTTCTTTTGGGTTTGTCATTTGGGAAATGGAAGATGAAAGCTAAGAAGTGTCGGATAACTTTCTTTCACTTTTTCCTCTGATATGCATCTATGACAGGACTCCATGAGACAAAACTTAATGACAAATGACAGCCGCACTCGAGCAGCATGAAAACTTGATCATGTTCTCCAGCGTGATTTGAGAATGTGTAAAGGGCTTGTGCTTCAATGGAAGCAAGAACATCTAACATACTTAGATGTCACTCATTCACTTATTTGATTAAACAACTTCAAATAGCCCATGTTACAGGAGCAGTATGTAAGAAATTTATTTCAAATAATCATAAAATGGCCCTGATATGTCACTATACGTTAAGAAGTCATGTTCATTTCAAATACTTGGCCAGGCCAGGATATTGTCATTTAAAAAAAGTGAAGTTACAGCCCTCAACTGATGTTGATGTTGTCATGTTGTGTTGTGTTGTGTTCTGATGCTGAATTAAAGTAACTTACATTATTGAAATAAATTATATATATATACATACATATATATATATATATATATATATATATATATATATATATACTGTATGTGTGTGTGTGTGTGTGTGTGTGTGTGTGTGTGTGTGCATTTCTATCCCAGTGGGGACTTGAATCATGGGAACTGTAGTAAATTAAGTGAACTCCCTTGAGGAAACAAGCCTATTACTGTAATCGTATAACAACAAAATAATTAATATATAATAATAATAATAATAATAATAAAAAACTGTACTGAGGAGAACATTTTAATATTTTATGGAACAGTTGTCAATGTATTTTTGGATACAACGGATGTAATACAAAAAATATTACTAATAATTATTATTAAACATATTTTTTTTGTAATACAAAAATTCAATGGATTTCAACTTCATTTAGTTTAGGTTAAAGTACTACAATAACTAAAACTAAATAAACTAAAAAATATATATGTCTGTTGCGAGAGAGTGAATTGTAGTGTGCCATCTCATCTGTTGCTGTGGGTGCAGGTGTGTGTGTGTGTGTGTGTGTCCGCAGCAAAGAGGACCTCACTAATTTGTTACAGGCTCTTACATCACAGAAAGGTGAAGCCACTGTGAATTGGTACTGCTATCAAAAGCCTTGTTTTCTAAGATGTTTTTTTAGTGCAGACCTACGGGGACCTCTTCACAAGTACATTATATCCAGCCCAGGCTTTTTCATCCATCTTTTTTTAAGTTGTTCTCCAGCTTCCATCTGTATGTCTGGCTCCCTACTTCATTTGAATGGTGAAAGGTGAGAGCCTGAGAGGTTCATTGGACCTATGCTGAGTGATTTTTCAAAAACATAGTATTTAATTTATGTGACAAGCGTTTCCCATTCAGAACCGTTCACAATTGTAGGATTCAAATACAGAAAAAAAAGTATCCCTAAGAGTGTGTGGTCTGCTGGATTTCGACGTTTTTGACAGTTCGGCTCTTTCCAGAGCCAGAGATATTGTTGAGTGAACGGCGGGCGGAGAAGATTGCCAAGCTCAGACATTTTTCTCTTTTAAATATATAATCATTTTGTGAGTTCGACCTGCCCTTGCAAAGTTATTGACGGAGCAGATTATATATATATATATATATATATATATATATATATGTATATATATATTTTTTTTTTTGCCAAGGCATGAAAACTCAGCATATGAATATGTATCCACGTGCACCCTGGAAATAAGCTATTACAAAAAAGAAAAACTTCAAATTCTGTTCGACCTCATAAGCTGTGGGTTACGGTACTGATTAGGCCTCAAAGGCAAGGCTGGCAAAATCAGAATATACTGGATAATCAACTGCACAAGGTTTTTTTTTTTTTTTTTTTTTTTTTGGCCTAGCCAGATTCTCCTTTTCCTCCCTCTTTTGCGCCAGATGCACTGGACTCGTAATCAAAAGTGAAAGCCGGTATCAAAGAAGCTCAACTCTGTTCAAGGCTGTTTCATTCTTCTCAGATGAGAAAAGAAACAAGACCAAGGATATTAAATAAAATAAAAATCTCAGTTCAGCTCGTATGCCATTAAAATATATATATATATATATATATATATATATATATATATATTATAAACAATGCAAGCATGATGGCCGTACTTTACATATTAGCTATCAGTGTTAAGGGAGTGACTTTTTAAAACTGTAGCTCATTAAGTTTAATTTAATTTAATTTACTTAAAAAACAAGCTAAAAGCAGCCTACCAAACTGAAAAAGGAGATAGATCTTAAAGTCAATGACGCATCAAATTAACGTTAATATTTAGAGAAACATTTATCTGGCACTAACAAAGAGAGAAAGAAACATGCCAATGTTTACGGTGAACAGCATTCAAATACCAATATATAAATGTAAAATATCTACAGCTACACACATACAAAATTGAATGAAAAACGAACACTTCATTGGGATTCAGTTTCAGCATTATGGGCACTTCATTTGTCTTTTGCATATATAACATGGGTCACGGTTAACCCAAATCAACATGGGTCAGTTATTTAAGAAAAATATTATAAAATTAAAGTTTAGTAGTATTTTGAGATCTTTTAGGAGCCACAACTTTTCTGTTGATAACCGACATCTGATCTTCCCTTTTGAAAATCTCAAATCGCCGCAGTGTCTCCGAGTGAAATTTGGGGTTCTTTCAGATATTATGCTTATGAGCCGAGACCTATAATGATCAGAAACATAGACTCTTAACTTCAGCCTGAGATCCTTTGCATCAGGGCAATTCACTCTAAAACAGCAATATCCACAGGAGAGGACAGTGAAATACTAGTAATATAAAACCATTCATGTGTGTGATAGCTTCATTAATGAATCGTTGAGAGAAGTTTCCCCCAGACAGAAGAGTGCCTGGATCTGCTCTTATTTCTCACGACACATCAACTGTGACAGTCAAATGAGATTTGTTGTAAATCATTTGCTCGTGGCAGTGTGGAGTCTGACAGACTTCAGAATGCACATGTAAGCTAAAGCGTCTTACATGAAATATATGAAAATTATTCTCATTTCCAGTACTTTCCAAGCACAGCTTGAAGTTTATTAGAAATAACACAATTCCACTGGTTTTATAAATTTGGTTATTGTTGTACAGTAAAGTAGGCTATCACGTTCAGAAACATTATATGGTCAATCCCCAGTATTTTTTTAACTCGAATACCAAATACAAACTATCGGTAACTCTTTGTTTCAATCATAAAATCTGTGACCAAAAATGATGTCACTTCCTGAAGGATGATGTCTTTAAGAAAATGCTTTTTAATAGTTAAAAATAATAAAACAAAAACTAACATTACTGATAATAAAAGTAACTTGAGAAAACTCGCTTGGCAAAGTTTTGAACGGGGCCCTGAATATGCAATGGATTTTGTATTTCATCGTCGTGAATTAACAAATTATTCCCATGAATTACCAATACATTTACTAATTCATTCCCTTGTTTTGAGTAAACTGTGCGCACCCAGCATAATAATTTGTTATAGTATAAACCACTCAAAAGCATAAAAATATTTAAAATATATACATTTAATGACTTATTTGTGATAAAAAAACAAAGAAATGTGGTTTGTATCTTTAAATATTTTATCCAGTATATCAAAACATATATTTAATATGAATTGAATGTATTATGAAGACATGAAAATGTACTGCATAGGAAAGACCAAGTTGATTGTTGTTTTGATCTATTTTTAGAGGCGAAATGATATCCAACATATGTAGTCCTGTACCTTTAACACCGTCAGATCTATGTTGGACTTGATGTATGACAGTTCTTCACCCAGGGACATTATTTTTACTGCACAATATAACCTATAAAAGCAAGGCCATGAGGAAAGCTCTAAATATAGCTGTGTGAATGTTGAGAAGGCCTGTCTTTGTTATCTCTCTCTCTCTGAGCATATTCAAAATAAAGAGAAACTTTTAGAGGATATTCAAAGATATTACATTTGCCCTCAGCCCAGCTTGTTTAAATCTGACATAGCGCATATACAGAGACACTGCTCAAAAGAAACTACAAAGAGAAATGTAATATGTAAGCTGACAGTGAGAGTTCCAAAACCCTCCACATTGATTAAAAATATACATGGATATATAAAACGTGAACATCAGAGATACAAACTGTGAAAGTTGTTGAAGATTTGATGTAACTGATGTAAAAATTCAATTTTCTTTTTTATTATCAGACATCCAGGCCTTCTCATCTGTGAAATGTATGCACTTTTAAAAACTGTACCACCCAGCGGTCCCCTAGAAGGAATAATGACTTCCCGAGAGATCAGCTGGGTCTTCCGCTCCAGTTATATGATCCCATCCTCCTGTAGAACGTCTATCCTTTACTGACCCCCAAAATTAGCACAGACTTCCATATCCAGCTCCGGAGGAGATCCGAAGGAGCATATTGTCAGGGGTGAGAAACCAAGTAGGACAGGCATTACTTTTCTTTTCTTTCTTTTTTTTTTTTTTGCAAAGAAACAAACACTAAGGCCGTGGGACGTTCAGCCAAGCTTCAAAGTCAGGAGGAAAATGCTCCACAAAGGCCAAACACAAAGAGAGACTCACCTCAAAGACTCAAAGGCACACCAAAGAGAAAAAAGAATCAAAAAGAAGCTGAAGGGCCTGATATTGAATATAGCACAGTATCATAATATCATATCTCAATCAAAGTGCACAAGGAGAGAGCGGATGTAAATTGAGTTATTGAATGAGTCATGATGGGTTGTTATAGTTTCAGCTTGACATTTGAAAAGTTTTTAAAGCATAAATAAGTATAAATATCAGTCAACAAATTGCAGAAAATCCATATTTTAGTTTTAGTTTTCTTTACTGTATTTATTTTGTTTTTGAAAATGTTTAGATGTAAACTAAATTGTATTAACTGGGAACGAATGAACTACCATGTCAAATCGTTTGATATGTTCTTGTTGTTTTAAGTATACAGCACACTAAATGTTGTTGGATTACTGATAAAAAAAAACAAAAAAACAATGCCAATGGTCTATGAAAAACAAACTTGCATTAGGGATGTTTAGATATTTTTTAAAAGGAAAACAAGATGAAAATACTTATTGAGAGAATATGGTAAAAGAAATAACGGTTTGCTTATTCTGGTCTCCCAAACTGTGAAAAAGTGATACATTTTTCAAAAGAGCCTAAACAATAAAACAGCCTAAACATTTTCTAAATAAGAAGAACATATTTTGGACAACAGGTTTTTCCTTGTACTTTTAAAATAAACGAGATTCAGGCAAATTTGTTTTTTTTTTTAAAATAAACGAGATTCAGGCATAAGTTCTTATCATATCATGTCAAACCGTGCAAATTTTATAATAACAAAATTGGATGTTACTTGACATTTTCTGGTGAAAATTCTTATGTTGGTCATACTTCCTGTCTTTCCGAATGACAGTATCCACATTGGCGCAGTAACTGACAGCCACACACTCTCCTCAAACATCGGATTCATCCGCGCTGTGCCGTGCCGAGGGACAACTCGCGTGAAGTTGATAATTCCGTGAATAACTGCAATTGCAGATTTCGAACAGAGATGGCGACAAAGAGGAAAAACAGACTGCAGCTTTAACAATTTAAACACATATTTGAGTTTATAAGCTCCAAAAATGTATTAAAGCAATTATTAGATAGGTTTAACATGTTCAAGCAAAAAAATTAAGCAAAATAAGCATTTAAATATTATTTTTCTTAGACGTATTTAGACTCATTTATCACACTCGAGAATGTATTTTTATTATATGTACGCAATGAATGTAGCAATGTGAATTGTGATTTTTTTTTTTTTTGGAATGTAGGAAATATCAAATGGTATCGAAATTTTTAATTTAAATAGAGCATTTCCATTGTACATATTGCATTGTCATTTTGCATATTGCAAAATTCAAATTGAATATTGCTACCCATAAGCTTCCACACAGATCATCAAATACGGGGCATTCAGAAACCCCAAAACAAATCATAAGCACATTAACATATGGATCATACTTATTTACATATATTCAGCAACTTAACATGCCCTGATGAATAAGAGTGTGCATTAAGCGTGCAATAAAAAAAAAAATAATAATACAAAAAATAATTCTATGGCCTTTTATTCAGCTACAGGGGATGGAAAGTAAATTATTTAAACATGACAAGCAATGTGTTAGCATAATGATCCATTTGATTTCCTCAGACATATTTCAAAACATTTTAAGCAGCTGAGGTTTGACGTTTCAACACAGTCTCATGAAGATGCGTATTTATACCACGAGTGTCATTTCTCGTGGCATTTATACGCCAAAAGTGTTTTTTTCGTGTATATGGTACGTACTAAAAAACCCTGGGTTAGGTTTAGGGGGAGGGGGGTGGGGAGTTCGTGCGTATTATACGCAAAAAAGTGCGTATCATATGTACGCGGAAATCGCGTGCCATATACACGCAAAAACTGTTTTTGGCGTATAAATCAACCCGGTCTCACCCCAAGACGTCATATAACTGACGTTTTGGGACGTCTTTTGACCATACGTCAATATTCGCCTTTTTAGGGCCCCCTTAAACGTCGGTAGATGAGGTTATGGGATCCTAACTCTACCCCATACCTAAACCTAACCCTAAACCTAACCCGTCACCTAACTGACGTTAAAGGTAAAGCGTCAGTTGTATGACGGCCCGGGATCGCCATCTAGCGACGTTTAAGGGGGCCCTAAAAAGGCTGATATTGACGTATGGTCAAAATACGTCCCAAAACGTCAGTTATATGACGTTTTGGGATGAGACTGTGTTATATAAATGCCACGAGAAATGACATTCGTGCCATAGATACGAACTTTCATGAGATCGGGCTGGACGTTTCCAAGTGCCTTGAAAAAAAACATGATTCAGGACTTTCATTCACATGATCTATATGTGAATATATATAATATATTCAAATATATTCACCTCTTATTGCTGAGTGTATGTCTGGTGATATTTGTGAATGGCTGTAAACACTACATATTTCTGCTTAAAGCAATTAAATGGTAGCAAATATATGTACCAAGCTGTCAATGTCAGGAAACGTTTGAATTGATCTCCACTGAAATCAAGGGGCTGTGTTTGAAAACAGCTTTCTGTGGCAAAATTGGAAATATCGAGCTGCATTTAGCTAAACTACCCGCTAAACATTAGGTTCATTTGTTGCACAAACAGCATTGAGAGTGAAAGTAATCTTTGTATTTGTAAGGACACATTTCTGCACATACACATATTTTACTGGCTATATTTAAAACAAACACTTTATATGTGTTACTATAAAAAGTTCATCATAAAAATTCAGTGTAGTAATATGAATAAAAATTGAGGCAAAACATTCATGTAGTTGACTGATTATATTCTTTGAACTGTCAAATGCACATGTTTTTTTTTTTTTTAAAAGTCACATCATTTCATAAATTATATTTTATATCACCATCCATTTGTAACTATTAGTTACACAATTACATTGTCTTTTATATTTATACAACTAGAACCACAACTTTCTGCTTGCATGAGCAGTTGTTTATTAAACACTATTATTATTATAACCTCCATTATTTTGAATGCATATGTTTTGCCATCATCCAGTTCATTACTATGGGAAGTGACAGTTCACCCTCTATTAAGCAAAGGCTAATGTTACTGTTTTATTATCCATCATGGTGTGCTGCACTTTTATAGCTCAACCTGTTATGTACTACACTGAACATAATTGCACACTAATTCAAAATAAGCTAAATCTAAAGTAGAATAGGTGCAACAATTCAAACAACTGTACGGACCACAACGTTCAATGTACTAAAATTATCTAGAGAGACATATTTAATGTAAATAACAATGTTAGATAATAATGATGGGAACAATTTAGAATCTCATATACATTTTAGCTTCGTAAAATGAGGAAACAAATTATTATTTAGTGTGCACGATTTAGGAAAACGAGGGAACGAATTATTGTAATGAGCATGGTTTACTGAAAACGATGGAAAGTGGGAACGATTTAATTCATGGCCACGATATACATACATATATATATATATATATATATATATATATATATATATATATTGCATATCTCATTTCATGTGTGGAGCTCCTTACAGTACATAATTGAGAATTTTATATATGCTGTAATCCGTGTAATGTATTTTGCAATGTATTTTGTTATAACTAGGCCACGACCTCCCCATATATAATATGTACTTCTGGCCAGTATGTTGTAGTTTTGCTTATGAGCTAAATGTCATCAGTGATTGCATTCATCCTTGAAAAAGTGAAACAAGCATTTGAGCAAAGGTTGCTCTAGTTTGATATGCATATGCCATAATGTGCTGACTACTAGACCATGATTGGTTTTAATTACAGCCCCTAGTATCCTCATCTGTGATTATTAGCAGAAGTCATTCTGAATTGCTTAGGTCAAGCACACAAACTCACTTATACACAGGTTTAAATTGATCTTCATCCCTTGTGATTTGACATTTTTCTTTCTTGGTATTGGCAGCATACAACGACCACAGCTTAGTTTTTACAAATCTGTGTCAATGACTTTCATTGTTTTTCTCCATCTGTCTCTTTAGGACACAAATATTTCTTTCCTTCACAATCACCTGTAGTGCCCCTTAGCCACGATAGTAATTTGAAAAGTTAAGAAAAGTAACCCACAATTTAATCAACCTTATTTTGTCTCGTGAGATGTGAAACCAGGTGTTTGCGGCACAGAGTTTTAAACCTGAGATTGCATTAATGGGGCTCAGAATAGGTTTTCCACCACAGCACCTGATCACCTGTATGTGCTGACTTCACAGATAAAGGCTATGTTATTGAAAAAGTGAGACAGAGATTTCTCTCTGGGTCTTCTGGATTCTATTAGCTGTGAAGGAAAAGTTATGAAGGAAACCATTTGTATTTTATTCTTTTTTTCCAGGCTATGGCAGTGTGTTCCTTCACCGTTTCTAGAAAGCATAACCTTTGACCTTTGTCATTTGTTGTTGTTTTTTTGTTTCTGGTACTGCACTGAGCCATTTTGTGCATTCACCTAACTCTGAGTACAGCATCATTATTTTCAGATTGTCCAATGAAGATCTTAAAGTACACATGCGCTATATCAAAAATTGAATACTTCCCATATATATATATATATATATATATATATATGCAAAAACACTTACACCAGCATGTCAGTATTCGAAGATTACTAGAGATTACATTATTTACCCTTATTTACGGAAGAGGATTAGGGCAAAGCAATAATAATAATTTAAAAAAAACATCTTGAGATTAAAGTCATTATAATGCGAGATTAAACTCGTTAAATTTCGAAAAAAGTCGAACTACAATCTTGAGAATAAATTCATTAAATTTTGAGAAGTCGTTGTGTTTCTGGGGAAAAAAAAACCTCTTTAAATTTTGAGAATAAAAATTCGTGTTTCGAGAAACTGTCTCCATGGTTACTTTGTAAAAACTTTTGTATTGCTGCCACCATTTTCGATCCCCATGTCCGCGCGGAGCTCTCGGAGCCCCCTCCTATGCCAGGAGGCTAACTGTTTTTATGAAGTAGCTAACTCTAACTGGCTATTACTTTAGGGTCGTTATTGGTTGTGTATGCCTTCATCCACAGAATGTAACGACTACAACCATCTATACAGCCATTAATGGCAATGCAGTACATATCAAAGTCCATTTTCCAGAGTGTATTTGGGCCAGCGCTGTTCGTTGTTCAAGTGACGGCTCAAACGTCTTTTATCAGTAAAGTTTACTGCAATACATTACTGCTAAAGTTGATAGTATTTCTTTGTTACTGAAATAAAGTCTAAAATATAGCTTGACTAGTGATCCATGTCTACCATGTCCTCTATCAGTAGGCTGCAATGAACACTGATCGAATGCGTTATACTCTAGCCTACATTTCATTTCGACTTTTTTTCTCGAAACACAACGACTTTATTCTTAAAATTGAATGAATTTATTCTCAAGATTGTATTTAGACTTTTTTTCTCAAAAATTAAGAAGTTTTTTTTGAAACATGACTTTATTCTCAAGATTGTATTACGGATTTTTTTCTCGAAATTTCGAAACACGACTTTATTCTCTATATTTTTTTTTCCTCAAGATTGTATTACGACTTTTTTTTCGAAATTTAAAAGTGTTTCTCGAAACACAATGACTTAATTCTCAATATTTAATGAGTTTATTCTCAACATTGTATTCTCGAAATTTAACGAGTTTTTTTCTCGAAACTCAACGACTTTATTCTCGATATTTAAGGAGTTTATTCTCAAGATTGTATTCTCGAAATTTAACGAGTTTTTTCTCGAAACTCAATGACTTTATGCTCGATATTTAATGAGTAATGTATTACAACTTTTTTATTACTTTTTTCTCGAAATGTAATGAGTTTTTTCTCGAAACACAATGACTTTATTCTCGATATTTAATGAGTTTATTCTCAAGATGGTATTACGACTTTTTTTCTCGAAATTTAACGATTTTTTTCTAGAAACACAACGACTTTATTCTCTATATTTTATGAGTTTTTCCTCAAGATTGTATTACGACTTTTTTTCAAATTTAAAAGTGTTTCTTGAAACACAACGACTTAATTCTCGATATTTAATGAGTTTATTCTCAAGATTGTATTCGACTTTTTTCTCGAAATTTAACGATTTTTTTCTTGAGACACAGCGACTTTATTGTCTATATTTAATGAGTTTTTCCTCAAGAATGTATTTCAACTTTTTTCTCGAAATTTAACAAAAGAATTGAATTACAATTACATTAAACTTATATATATATATATATATATATATATATATATATAACAAATATTTAATAATATAATTAAAATATTAAATAATATATGGGGTGAACTTATTTAACCTTATGTTCATGAACAACTTACAAAGAACTTTTTGTCTAAATTAAGGTATTCTGTTTTTAGTGAAGGGCAATCACAATATCAAAATCATAATCAAATCATAATCAAAATCCTGTCTCTCAAAGAATAAAATCACATTTGAACATTATGATCCAATCATGAGGCATTGAAACGTTTTCTTCAAGTCCTTGTTGTGCTATAGATAGACATTTATGATATTCAAATCATTGTGGGAGTTACACTTTCCCTAAGAGTCCTCATTTGTTAAAGCTCTTTTTATTCTCACAGATTCTTAGATGTGCAACTCAAAGCTCTCTTTGAATGTGAAATATTCTCTCGTTTTTTTTTTTTTTTTTTGTTGTTTTTTTTTTGTCTGTGAGTGCTTAAGGAACCACAGCACTGGGATTTCTCTTCTAATTACCAAAATGTTGATGATGAAAAATGACAAAAATGCAAAAACTGCAAATAGATCCCAGACTGCCGCGTGGAACGGGAGCGTTTAACATTCTGTCAGAGCCGACGGTGCTGTTCGCCTGATGCATGTCAACATCCCCTTTTGATGAGAGCAGCCATTGAAATTCTTGCCGCACTCTCGGTGGAAAAGTGGCAAAGAGAAAAAAGGTGGCACCGGCGTGACAGCCACGCCACATTACTCAGCAGCTGCTGACTGATTGCATTTCACATGCAACACTAGCAAATCTCAAATTGCTAACCCACTCTTTACACGCTCCCCATTGTGACACGAGGGGGACAAACCTGCTAGGACAGAGAAATTCCCGTTGTGTAGTTTATTTAGAATTGGCTATGTTTCATTTGTTGTTGACCCTCTGGGATATATACTTCTCAAGCTGAGATATTTTCACTGGCACACCCCTCAAGTGCTGTGTTTTTTGATGACTCACATCACGGTTAGGTGCGATAAGATTGTGAATAAATGGGTTTTCAGCCTATTCTGATTTGGGGGTTTAATGGGCTAAAGCATTGTTGGCCTGTCTGCTTGTTTAATGCGTTACCCATTTTAGTTTAATTTATGCATTTAGTATGTTTATCCAAAGCAAACTATAGTGCATTCAAGATTTTTTTTTTTTTTATCAGTATATGCATCCCCAGGGAATCAGACCAGGGGCGTTACAGGAAGGTTTCATTTGAAGGTTCTAAATCAGTGAAGTGCAGAAGGAACTTGTGAAAGACAGCTTGCCGAATGTAATGTGCCATCTCTCTGAGTATACTGGAGTTTTATAAAAAGCTTTTTTTGGGGGCATTTCTTTTTTAGCTGCAATTATCTCTTGATTTGACCTCTGACCTCTCCTCCAGTATATCCGTTCCTCCCACATTACTAAAATACTCAGGTTTCTAATGAAGTTTAAGCTCCATAATCACTATGTTTCTTGTTCACTGAAGTGCTACCTTCTGAGTTTATTTTGACAGGGTTTTTTTTTTTTTTTTTTTTGCCCTTAAATACATTATTTGATTAAATAGATGCTTTGTTCATAATGAAGAGAAAGTTGTAAGTTATGAAACTTGCAGGATGTTTTAATGATACAAAAAGGCGCTTGCCGGCGCATGTGCAGACCGAAAGCTCCCGCGCTGTCAGATCACTTGGACGTGGCTGTGGTTACAAGAAGTAAAACGATATAAATCCTGTTCGTTTTCTCACACAAACCGCTCGTTTCGTGTCTTAGGCCATCAACGTGTACCTACATTTATGAGTCATTAAATCATGTTTAATTTGGACTTCTCTGTGCATGCTCTTTCAGGTGGACCCCATAAACCTCCATTATATGACTGACAGACAAGAATCGTTTGACCTAAAAATATCAAAATTGAAAATACTGTGGAAACAAAGACACCTACATCTTGGATGCCCTCGAGGTAAGCTAAAACGCATGAAAAATTAATTTCAAAGTGAACAGTCCCTTTAATTACAAAAAAAAAAAAATGGCTATGTACTTGGTGATTTCACGAGATAGTGGATGATGTTAAATGGACTGCATTTATATAGCGCTTTCATAGAAATGATGGCCACCAAAGCGCTTTACATTTTTGCCTCACATTCACCCACTCATATACTCATTCATACACCGATGGCGGTGTCAACCATACAAGGCGCCATCTAGCTCGTAGGGGGCAGCTGGGGTTAGGTGTCTTGCTCATGGACACCTCGACACTTGGTCAGGTGGAACCGAGGATTGAACCACCGAGCCACTGCGTGGGATCATTAATCCAGTTTTCGACCATTTCAAAGGGACACCTCTGTAACCCCGTATCCAGCAGCTGTTTTAAGTTTGTGCCATTTTTGCTATCAAGAATCTTTGCAGATCTAGAGTGAGTTATGTTCTCAAGAGAATCCCCCAAAAGGGGGCGTTCGTACCCTTCGATGGTGCAAAGGTATGGTCTATAATGAGATCTTTTCAAGTTTTAACATTTCAAATTGTCTCATTTGAATTACTAAAATGATGCATGACGTGTTATCTTTCCTGGAGCACGAGCTCAAAGAGTGACTCGACAGAATAAAAAAAAGTCATTCTGACAAGAAGAAAGTGTCTTTTTAGTTGCAAATGCCATCTTGAAGAGCCCTGTGGAACATGTCTTGAGAAAGAAGCTTGGCTCTTGTTAGAGGTGCGAGACCGCAGCTCGAGAACATGAGTCTGAAATCATTCAGTGAGTGCGAGTGATGAGCTGGTCTCTTTCTCAGATTATGTGTTAATTAGCACTGCCTAACAAAAAGCTTTTCTCTCACACATATGCCCCTTGTTTCTCTCTTATTGCATCATCGGTGTGATGCCATGCTTTTTTTATGGGCTTGTTTATTAATGTATGCAAGTCTTTCTCTCTGATCACATCACAGAGAATACAAATAGCATGTCCTGCAAGGAAAGAAAATCCTGAATTCTTTAGATAGCTCCACCTTTGACCAAATACACCCTCTTTTTATGACATTTGGGAGAGCTCACTCTGCTTGGGCCTGGATTTGACTTTCATCAGGCTAAGGTTATCGTTAGAGAGAGAGAAGGGAGAATGTTTGCCAATGAGAGCAAGAGAGAGAGAGGCTTGGACTGAAAGAAGGGATGAAGAAGAGAGAGCTAGATTCTTCCCAGATCCCTGGAGGATGAGAGTGAGTGAGAGAGTGAGTGAGTGTGGGTGGGTGGGTGGAAATAAGAACAACCTTGCACACAACTCTGCATCTGTCTCCTCTACTGGTGCATATCCAATCACCTGGTTTTCCTGAACTATGACCACCGGGGGAATTCAGCGCACTGTCTAATCTATGGAGCTTATCGTAAAACAGTCTGTAATAACCGCGTGCCTTTTTCTACATGACTCCACAGGGTAATTCCTGTGGAGGAATTAGTTTACCCCAAGATTTATTTGAAACGAAAACATTAATTGTGTCACTTGCATGACTATTTATCACTATGTGTATAGTGCAAAATATTATCCTGCTGGGATCATGTATTTATCGTTATAGGCATCAATTCCATGTAATTGGTCTTATCAACACTACTGTATATTCCTCAGCATGACAGTAAGTGACGTAATTATTAGCCTTTATCTAGTCAGCCTATCTGCATTGTCAACAGAATCCCAGCAGATGAATGACGGAATGTTGAAATAGTACCATACTTTATGGACAGAATATAATATCAAACCTGTTGCCGGTATTCTTATAAATCAATAACTTGACCACAATAAATAATCATATTATTTTGTGGTAATTTGAATGGCTTATGGTGTTCATTGTGTGTCGGAAGTATTTAACCAATTTGTTTAAAGGAGTAGTTCACTTGAAGAAAAAAAAAAAAAAAAAAAACTTTTGCTGATAATTTACTCGCCCCCATGTCATCCAAGATGTCCACATCTTTCTTTCTTCATTTGAAAAGAAATTAAGATTTTTGATGAAAACATTCCAGGATTTTCTCCATATAATGCACTTCAATGGGAACCAAACAGTTCAAGGTCCAAATGAGAGTTTCAGTGCAGCTTCAAAGGACTTTAAACGACACCAAACGATGAATGAAGGTCTTATCTAGGACCCTTGACTCGAAAAAGATTTGTTCATTTTGATGAACGAGTTTGAACTGGAGAGTCACGAACGCGCATCACAGAACAGAGCAAGGTGAGCATTTTTGCTTATAAAACTTAACTTAAAAAAAAAAAATGACCGATCATTTCGCTAGATAAGACCCTTATTCATCGTTTGGTGTTGTTTAAAGCCTTTTGAAGCTACACTGAAACTCTCATTTTGACCTTGAACCGTTTGGTTCCCATTGAAGTGCATTATATGGAGAAAATCCTGGAATGTTTTCATCACAAACCTTAATTTCGTTTCGACTGAAGAAAGAAAGACATGGACATCTTGGATGACATGGGGGTGAGTTAATTATCAGCATTTTTTTTTTTTAAAGTGAACTACTCCTTTAAGTTCTTGCTCAATTACTCGCTCATTCGCATCCCTCTTTTGCTCCAGGTGTGCTGCTTCTTTAAAAAATCCTGCCAGTTGTTTTCATATGGTGGATGTGCATTTGATTGAAATATTTAAACTAAGTCTGGATACATGCCCAGTTATAATACTCATCTCTATAATTTTATCCCAATTTGATGACAGCCGTAATCACTTGAAAATGAACACAATTGTCTCTTTTAAATCCAACTTGTTTCCTGTCTGATTTTGGTAGGTGACAATATTGCAACGGTAATTGATCCAGGCAGTTTGTACATGACTTACTGTGCACTCTATAATTAAGCTAATTTACACGGAAAGGAGGCATGTTTGTGCTAAAAAGAACGACAAGTACTGTAGCACCTGCTTAATATATTGTGAATGAATTTGCAGGTTTTTGCGCTAAAATGCCCTGGGCAAAATTGATACATCCTTTTAGTAAATTCACCCAATTGTGTCATCCTCTCTGCTAAAATTAAATGTGTTGATGCGTTGTCTGAAATTGTTTGAGTAAGGTCATGCAAAGCAGGATTTTAAATGTGCGCTTCTTGTTACAATAATCCATTCTGTATGGTCTACCAAACTACATTCCTGACACTGAAGCAAATTAATTTGTTTTTAAACTGCTTTATGGAAGAGCAACCACCATAATGTAATTACTGTAAGAAACATGCTCATGTTGCAGGGATGAATGACCAGGAAGTGGATATTTACAGGTAACTTAATTACTCTCATGGGATGAAACATATCTAGGCCAAAGAGACAAGGATTCTAGGCCATTAGGACATGGTTTAGAGTCCTATCCAAAATAAAAATATGGACAAGAAAAAAACAAAAAAAAAAAAAACAGGTTATTATTTTGTGAGGAGGCTGCAAGGAAACCTATCTTTCCATTTTTTTGTATACCTGCAGTGCTGTATTGTTAGCGTGAACATCACGCTCTGCAGCAGGACATAATGAATGTAATTTTCACAAGAGGCTCGACAAGCGATCAGCCTGTCTACACAGCTGACTGACAGTAAAGCAACATGAATCAATATGGCAGACCGTCTTAGACGTTGCTGCTTTGTTGTTTGTAATAGGACAGAGAAACTGGTATTTATTGTCTCTCAAAGGAAAAACAATCCATTAAAACAGTGCTTATCAAATCTGTCCTGGAGACAATACCACCAGTGCACATTTGGGATTTCTCCCTCATCTAACACATTGATTCAGCCCATCAGTTCATTAGCAGAGACTCCAAGACTCAAAATAGGTGTGTCTGAAAAAAGGAGAAAAAAATATTTGGTGCACGAATCAAGAAGCATTAAAAAGAAAATGGGTAACACTTTAAAATAATGGTCAGTAGTTAACAAGTAGCTATGCAGGAAGTAATAGGTAGTATTGCATTAACACCAAACTTAATACTATTAACTAATATGGAAGCAATATTAACTAATCATTAAGTAATGTAATTTAGTACAAAGGTTCCTTGGTAGGTATTTGATTGTTACTAAAGAAATATATCCTCATTGAGAACTACTTGTGAACTAAGAAATAATAACCAATTAATTCCACAGAGACAGAAAGTCAAGGTAGAAGCCCATAAATAGAGAGTCCATAAAAGCAACGGGACAAATATTTCAATGTTTTTGAGGAATTAGGTGATTCAGATTTGTCTTGGCACAGCTACTAGAAGATTTTCAACCGTCAGACTGTCGTCACGCTCAGTTTGAACATCAGACAGGAAGTGCAATAATTGGGCTTCAGATTTCTCCTTTAAAATCAATGGGGTCACTGTGTTCATTTCTTTTACTGTCTATGGTTCAAGTCCTCCTGGGAAGTCCATATTTACGAGGTGGGAAGTCGTGTTTACAACGGTTCAAGTTAGGGCTGCACGATATATCGCACGCTATTGTTATGCGCATCTAGTCAGTAAAGCCGGTTCCTTGATTAGTAGTAAATCACCCTCACCTGCTTTCAGATGGAGCAGCATTTACTACAAAGAGCCGTAACTTACTGACAAGCTGAGCCAAAACGCGTTAATATCGAGGACGTATTGAGAATGTGGAGCTGACGTCACGCGTACCAGTCCGCGTTGCATTGTGGGAAGGATTCGCCATCTTGGTTGGATACGCTATCCGTTGTCATGGTTACTTCGGCAGTGAGTAATAAATAGCGGCTGAGAGAGAGAGCAGCTTGATATTTGTTTTTATTTTTGTCAATAGGGAACAGTTTCTTGAGAACAAATGAAGAAGGGGGAAGCAAAAGGAAAGTGGCTCTATCGGGAGAGAATAAATTACAACACCAAGCAGCATTATAGAGAAACGACTTAAAAACAACATGGACCCGTACGACCTGCTACAGAATGGACGAAAGACCCGAAGCACTTCCACCTTTCACATACCCTGACAGAGTCAATTACCTGGTTTATGGTATCAGTGCCTAACGTTACTGCCTACAAAATGCAAAGGAAGAGTTCAGAAGCTTATGAACAATTCAGCCGTGGCTGGGTACTAGACTTAGAAACCCCCAAACCTGGCAAAAAAAACAAACAAAAAAAAAACGAAAGGGGTACCACTGTCGTTTTTTTTTTTTTTTGGAGTCGAAATTTTGAGTTTCTCCGATCTTCTTGAAACTATGGATTCTGATAGAGGGCAATGGGACTTAGACCTGAGTGCAAAAATGGAGGCTCTAGACACTTCCAGACGTGAGATATTGAGATATTTATAATGGCATAAATGCTAAGTGGGATCTCAATATCTCAGCAATGGAAGGGTCTAGAGCCTCCATTTTGGCACTCAGGTCTAAGTCCCATGGCCCTCTATCAGAATCAAGAGTTTCAAGAAGATTGGAGAAAAATATTTTTTCGCACCAAAAGAAAAAAACGAAAGGGGTACCACTGTCGTTTTTTTTTTTGGGTCGAAATTTTGAGTTTCTCTAATCTTCTTGAAACTCTGGATTCTGATAGAGGGCCATGGGACTTAGACCTGAGTGCAAAAATGGAGGCTCTAGACCCTTCCAGAGCTGAGATATCGAAACTCAAAATTTCGACCTGAAAAAAAAAAGACAGTGGTACCACTTACATTTTTTTTCGGGCGAGAAATTAAGTTTCTCCAATCTTCTCAAAACTCTGGATTCTGATAGAGGGCCATGAGACTTAGACATGAGTGCAAAAATGGAGGCTCTAGACCCTTCCAGAGCTGAGATATTGAAACTCAAAATTTCGACCCGAAAAAAAAAAAACGACAGTGGTACCCCTTTTGTTTTTTGTTTTTTAGGGCGAGAAATTAAGTTTCTCCAGTCTCCTCAAAACACTGGATTCTGATAGAGAGCCATGAGACTTAGACCTGAGTGCAAAAATGGAGGCTCTAGACCCTTCCAGAGCTGAGATATCGAAACTCAAAATTTCGACCCGAAAAAAAAAACGGCAGTGGTACCCCTTTCGTTTTTTGTTTTTTTTTGGGCGAGAAATTAAGTTTCTCCAATCTCCTCAAAACTCTGGATTCTGATAGAGGGCCATGAGACTTAGACCTGAGTGCAAGAATGGAGGCTGTAGACCCTTCCAGAGCTGAGATATCGAAACTAAAAATTTCGACCGAAAAAAAAACGACAGTGGTACCCCTTTCGTTTTTTTTTTTTTGGGCGAGAAATTAAGTTTCTCCAATCTCCTCAAAACTCTGGATTCTGATAGAGGGCCATGAGACTTAGACCTGAGTGCAAAAATGGAGGCTCTAGACCCTTCCAGAGCTGAGATATCGAAACTCAAAATTTCGACCCGAAAAAAAAAAACGACAGTGTTACCCCTTTCGTTTTTTTTATTTTCGGGCGAAAAATTAAGTTTTTCCAATCTTCTCAAAACTCTGGATTATGATAGAGGGCTGTGAGACTTTGACCTGAGTGCAAAAATGGAGGCTCTAGACCCTTCCAGAGCTGAGATATCGAAACTCAAAATTTCGCCCGAAAAAAAAACGACAGTGTTACCCCTTTCGTTTTTTTCCATTTTCGGGCGAAAAATTAAGTTTCTCCAATCTTCTCAAAACTCTGGATTATGATAGAGGGCTGTGAGACTTTGACCTGAGTGCAAAAATGGATGATCTAGACCCTTCCAGAGCTGAGATATCAAAATTCAAAATTTCGACCCGAAAAAAAAACGACAGTGTTACCCCTTTCGTTTTTTTCCATTTTCGGGTGAAAAATTAAGTTTCTCCAATCTTCTCAAAACTCTGGATTATGATAGAGGGCCGCGAGACTTTGACCTGAGTGCAAAAATGGAGGCTCTAGACCCTTCCAGAGCTGAGATATCGAAACTCAAAATTTCGACCCGAAAAAAAAAAACGACAGTGTTACCCCTTTCGTTTTTTTCTGTTTTCGGGTGAAAAATTAAGTTTCTCCAATCTTCTCAAAACTCTGGATTATGATAGAGGGCCGCGAGACTTTGACCTGAGTGCAAAAATGGAGGCTCTAAACCCTTCCAGAGCTGAGATATCGAAATTCAAAATTTCGACCCGAAAAAAAAAACGACAGTGTTACCCCTTTCGTTTTTTTCTGTTTTCGGGTGAAAAATTAAGTTTCTCCAATCTTCTCAAAACTCTGGATTATGATAGAGGGCTGTGAGACTTTGACCTGAGTGCAAAAATGGATCTAGACCCTTCCAGAGCTGAGATATCAAAATTCAAAATTTCGACCCAAAAAAAAAATGACAGTGTTACCCCTTTCGTTTTTTTCTGTTTTCGGGTGAAAAATTAAGTTTCTCCAATCTTCTCAAAACTCTGGATTATGATAGAGGGCTGTGAGACTTTGACCTGAGTGCAAAAATGGAGGCTCTAGACCCTTCCAGAGCTGAGATATCAAAATTCAAAATTTCGACCCGAAAAAAAAACGACAGTGTTACCCCTTTCGTTTTTTTCCATTTTCGGGCGAAAAATTAAGTTTCTCCATTCTTCTCAAAACTCTGGATTATGATAGAGGGCCACGAAACTTTGACCTGAGTGCAAAAATGGAGGCTCTAGACCCTTCCAGAGCTGAGATATCGAAATTCAAAATTTCGACCCGAAAAAAAACGGCAGTGGTACCCCTTTCGTTTTTTGTTTTTTTTTGGGCGAAAAATTAAGTTTCTCCAATCTCCTCAAAACTCTGGATTCTGATAGAGGGCCATGAGACTTTGACCTGAGTGCAAAAATGGAGGCTCTAGACCCTTCCAGAGCTGAGATATCGAAACTAAAAATTTCGACCGAAAAAAACCCACAGTGGTACCCCTTTCGTTTTCTTTTTTTGGGCGAGAAATTAAGTTTCTCCAATCTCCTCAAAACTCTGGATTCTGATAGAGGGCCATGAGACTTAGACCTGAGTGCAAAAATGGAGGCTCTAGACCCTTCCAGAGCTGAGATATCGAAACTCAAAATTTCGACCCGAAAAAAAAACGACAGTGGTACCCCTTTCGTTTTTTTTTTTTTTGGCGAAAAATTAAGTTTCTCCAATCTTCTCAAAACTCTGGATTCTGATAGAGGGCCATGAGACTTAGACCTGAGTGCAAGAATGGAGGCTCTAGACCCTTCCAGAGCTGAGATATCGAAACTCAAAATTTCGACCGAAAAAAAAAACGACAGTGGTACCCCTTTCGATTTTATTTTTTTGGGCGAGAAATTAAGTTTATCCAATCTCCTCAAAACTCTGGATTCTGATAGAAGGCCGCGAGACTTTGACCTGAGTGCAAAAATGGATGATCTAGACCCTTCCAGAGCTGAGATATCAAAATTCAAAATTTCGACCCGAAAAAAAAAACGACAGTGTTACCCCTTTTGTTTTTTTCCATTTTTGGGCGAAAAATTAAGTTTCTCCAATCTTCTCAAAACTCTGGATTATGATAGAGGGCCACGAAACTTTGACCTGAGTGCAAAAATGGAGGATCTAGACCCTTCCAGAGCTGAGATATCAAAATTCAAAATTTCGACCCGAAAAAAAAACGACAGTGTTACCCCTTTCGTTTTTTTCCATTTTCGGGCGAAAAATTACGTTTCTCCAATCTTCTCAAAACTCTGGATTATGATAGAGGGCTGTGAGACTTTGACCTGAGTGCAAAAATGGAGGCTCTAGACCCTTCCAGAGCTGAGATATCAAAATTCAAAATTTCGACCCGAAAAAAAAAACGACAGTGTTACCCCTTTCGTTTTTTTCCATTTTCGGGCGAAAAATTTAGTTTTTCCAATCTTCTCAAAACTCTGGATTATGATAGAGGGCTGTGAGACTTTGACCTGAGTGCAAAAATGGAGGCTCTAGACCCTTCCAGAGCTGAGATATCGAAACTCAAAATTTCGACCCGAAAAAAAAACGACAGTGTTACCCCTTTCGTTTTTTTCCATTTTCGGGCGAAAAATTAAGTTTCTCCAATCTTCTCAAAACTCTGGATTATGATAGAGGGCTGTGAGACTTTGACCTGAGTGCAAAAATGGATGATCTAGACCCTTCCAGAGCTGAGATATCAAAATTCAAAATTTCGACCCGAAAAAAAAAACGACAGTGTTACCCCTTTCGTTTTTTTCCATTTTCGGGCGAAAAATTAAGTTTCTCCAATCTTCTCAAAACTCTGGATTATGATAGAGGGCCGCGAGACTTTGACCTGAGTGCAAAAATGGAGGCTCTAGACCCTTCCAGAGCTGAGATATCGAAACTCAAAATTTCGACCCGAAAAAAAAACGACAGTGTTACCCCTTTCGTTTTTTTTGTTTCGGGTGAAAAATTAAGTTTCTCCAATCTTCTCAAAACTCTGGATTATGATAGAGGGCCGCGAGACTTTGACCTGAGTGCAAAAATGGAGGCTCTAAACCCTTCCAGAGCTGAGATATCGAAATTCAAAATTTCGACCCGAAAAAAAAAAACGACAGTGTTACCCCTTTCGTTTTTTTCTGTTTTCGGGTGAAAAATTAAGTTTCTCCAATCTTCTCAAAACTCTGGATTATGATAGAGGGCTGTGAGACTTTGACCTGAGTGCAAAAATGGAGGCTCTAGACCCTTCCAGAGCTGAGATATCAAAATTCAAAATTTCGACCCAAAAAAAAAACGACAGTGTTACCCCTTTCGTTTTTTTCTGTTTTCGGGCGAAAAATTAAGTTTCTCCAATCTTCTCAAAACTCTGGATTATGATAGAGGGCTGTGAGACTTTGACCTGAGTGCAAAAATGGAGGCTCTAGACCCTTCCAGAGCTGAGATATCAAATTCAAAATTTCGACCCGAAAAAAAAAACGACAGTGTTACCCCTTTCGTTTTTTTCCATTTTCGGGCGAAAAATTAAGTTTCTCCAATCTTCTCAAAACTCTGGATTATGATAGAGGGCCACGAGACTTTGACCTGAGTGCAAAAATGGAGGCTCTAGACCCTTCCAGAGCTGAGATATCGAAATTCAAAATTTCGACCCGAAAAAAAAACGACAGTGTTACCCCTTTCGTTTTTTTCATTTTCGGGCGAAAAATTAAGTTTCTCCAATCTTCTCAAAACTCTGGATTATGATAGAGGGCCGCGAGACTTTGACCTGAGTGCAAAAATGGAGGCTCTAGACCCTTCCAGAGCTGAGATATCGAAATTCAAAATTTCGACCCGAAAAAAAAACGACAGTGTTACCCCTTTCGTTTTTTTCTTTTTCGGGCGAAAATTAAGTTTCTCCAATCTTCTCAAAACTCTGGATTATGATAGAGGGCCATGAGACTTTGACCTGAGTGCAAAAATGGAGGCTCTAGACCCTTCCAGAGCTGAGATATCGAAATTCAAAATTTCGACCCGAAAAAAAAAACGACAGTGTTACCCCTTTCGTTTTTTTTCATTTTCGGCGAAAAATTAAGTTTCTCCAATCTTCTCAAAACTCTGGATTATGATAGAGGGCCGTGAGACTTTGACCTGAGTGCAAAAATGGAGGCTCTAGACCCTTCCAGAGCTGAGATATCGAAATTCAAAATTTCGACCCGAAAAAAAAAACGACAGTGTTACCCCTTTCGTTTTTTTCTTTTTCGGGCGAAAAATTAAGTTTCTCCAATCTTCTCAAAACTCTGGATTATGATAGAGGGCTGTGAGACTTTGACCTGAGTGCAAAAATGGAGGCTCTAGACCCTTCCAGAGCTGAGATATCAAAATTCAAAATTTCGACCCGAAAAAAAAAACGACAGTGTTACCCCTTTCGTTTTTTTCATTTTCGGGCGAAAAATTAAGTTTCTCCAATCTTCTCAAAACTCTGGATTATGATAGAGGGCCTGTGACTTTGACCTGAGTGCAAAAAATGGAGGCTCTAGACCCTTCCAGAGCTGAGATATCAAAATTCAAAATTTCGACCCGAAAAAAAAAAACGACAGTGTTACCCCTTTCGTTTTTTCATTTTCGGGCGAAAAATTAAGTTTCTCCAATCTTCTCAAAACTCTGGATTATGATAGAGGGCTGTGAGACTTTGACCTGAGTGCAAAAATGGAGGCTCTAGACCCTTCCAGAGCTGAGATATCAAAATTCAAAATTTCGACCCAAAAAAAAAACGACAGTGTTACCCCTTTCGTTTTTTTTCGTTGTTGGGCAAAAAATTAAGTTTCTCCAATCTTCTCAAAACTCTGGATTATGATATAGAGGGCTGTGAGACTTTGACCTGAGTGCAAAAATGGAGGCT